>JAIPRK010002171.1:0-26840 GCA_025469195.1 Chaitophorus viminalis | reverse complement strand
GGGCACGCGATAGTGGTTACCATTGAGTTTTATGCGTTACGGTGACGGGGCACGCGCTAACGATAATAATAAAAAAAATGTAATATTAAAAAAAAAGGGATGAAATGCACACATCCAACGGCACACATGAACGACACACACACACGAACGCCATGACAAGAACGAACATACAAAAAAAAATGGGAACAACCGTACCATGTACGATGTGTGTAGAGGGTGGTGACGGGGGGCATAACACAAGCAGTACTACCACAACAGTCGTTGTGATTATAGACTGTTTAATCACACTGGTGTGTTAGCCGGCGGTTGACAACTGTATCCAACACAGGTATTACTGTTTTTGGTTAAATCAGAATGGTCAAACAATTCGTCGCCAAACCGGACACATGAAATTAAAGTTTGAAATCGTAATGTTTGATTTAAGGTTCATTGATGTTGGATAACCAAGCGATTTTGTTAGACGAATTCCTAAAACCAATATCATTTTGTGTGACATTTTATTGGGTTATATTGTTAAAAAAAAAAAAGTTATTGAAGTATGTATTTTCAGGATTATATTTCTGTACATATAAGCTATAAATGTAAAAAAAAAAAAACTATGAAATGTTTGCGTTTCACATTATAATAGGTACATAGTGTTTGACCAATTGTTCATATTTTACGTTAGTTATACTTTTTGAGATGGGTGGAATTGGTGTGTAACCTCAAAAAAATTCAATTATTTCCATTCCCTTTCTTTTGCAATACACTTTATAAAACACCCATACACTGTTTTTATACGACTGTTAGGATAGTTACTTGGAATCGGAAAATTGCACTTGAATCGAAATTAAAGATTGTTGTACGTGGAATTTTGTGTAGAAAATATGATTTTTATAACAACAAAGTTGAACACCCACTGAGATCGATAACATAGAAAATAATTGGGTAGCCAGTAAAAAACAATCGATCGTCCGCCGCCCATAATGGCGATAATTTGTTTTTCTGTAAAAAATTGTATAAAACACAACGAATACTTGAATACTTAGAACTCATAACCGTGCATTTTTCGAACAAAGGATTTTATAAAAATGTTCGTTTTTTGTATCAAAATGTTTTTTTTTTTTTTTACGAAATTTCATTCACAAATGTTGCGTACTCGTTTAAGTATATATAAGAAATCAACGAAATTGCGTGCAAAAAAAGTTTTTATTATTATTATTATTATTTTTAAACATAAATAAATTTAATAGAACACGGAAAAAGAAAATATAATATCATAATATACTGAGTTTTAAATTAATAATATTTGTTTGGTGCAAAATATACATGTCTGTTTTATTGCAATCGCATTTTAACGTCCAATACTATATTATACAAGTACGTGTCTAAAAATGTGAAAATTTTCTACGAACAATGTGTACATAATATTATTAAACAGTAGTTTACAATCATTGTGTAAATGTGCACTTGTTTTTTTTTTTTCGTTTTGTTCTTATTTTAGAACTTTAAGTGCAATTATGACAGTTCAACAATTAAGATATTACATATACATTTAAACAATAAATAAATAAACACAATAAGAAAATGGTAAAGTAATTTGACATATAATGATATAATAATAAAGACGATAAATATAATATCAGATACGAAAATGAAACGCACTGTCTTATAGTTTAAGATATTATGTCTTAGAAATTAATGAGGGTATTTAGAATGAGATTCTGATGATGAAGATATTGTTAGGAAATAATTATGGAAATATAGTACATTTGGCAATAAGTACAGTAAGAACTGAAGAGAGACATTCGTTTGAAAAACTACCACAATCTTACGTGTAAAACAATAATTACAATTGATAATGCAGTAATCCGGAAAATTCAAAGAAATTCCCTAAGAAACGTCTGAGTGCTCCGAAGGTTCAATAAACAACACTACGGCTTGAAATATTTTTTCGTTCAAATGATTATGATTATATCGTTGTTCGTTTTTGATACTCTACATCGGGAGTGGCCAACTTGCAGTACAGTCACACTTTAGGCTCACACATCTTATAAACAAAAATCAAAATTTACCCATGTATTGTTATGCATTTTAACCGTCTTGGTACACAATCAAAACAAAATACACTGAACTAGGTACTATATTATATAATGTGATATGTTTATCGGCTATAAAGTTTCTTTAAATAATCTAGATCAAATTGTAAAAATGATAAAATATAAACATTTTGGCTCTTGATATCATTGTATTTATCTATGTGGCACTAGAACGCATATATTCATGTTGGCTATCCAATAGGCACAATTTTAAGGGAGAGGGGGGAGATTTAGAGGGGCTTAGCCCCTACAAAAGTTACTGTTGAATCTTTCATTAATTATTTAATATACATAATACAATAAACTTTGAAAAACCCCTTCAAGTCAAAAACTAAAATTACGCCTCGAATCGATTATATATTATGGCATCGCAGATCTAATGCATTCGAATTGTATCCATAAATATTATTTTGTCCTAGTTGCATCCTCTTCTTCCAAAATTTATAGACTGAGGACTGTTATTCATATACATTTATATAAATAGTGTGGTTGAAAATTTTTAATTATATATTATAAATAATTTATTGTTCTAAAATTAAATAATTGTAATGTATGAATGGGTGTGATTTTAAAATTTGTATGTTAAAATGTATTTATTGATTTTATAAGATCGTTAAACTTTTAAATCAACTTAAAACGTGTTATAATTTTTTTTTTTTTTTGAGTCATAGTATTTTTAATAAAATTTTCTTAATCTGTATCCTTTATTAAATTAGACAAATTTTGTTTGTTTATTAAATTTGAGCTTCAAAAATAATTTCAAACGTTTTCTAATTTCATATTTATTTTTAAAAATTCTAGACATACAAACACTTAGAATTTTTTCTCCAAACTTAATATCCTAGATGAAATCTACAGTATTTGCGTACAACTTCAGGAAAAACATCTGAAATAGCTGAGTGATATCGCTTGTCCGAAGACTGCATAAATTTACGAGTTTATCACCAAACATATTATTGAAATAGAAAAACAATAATTATTCTTTCGGACGCGACTCAAAAGAAGCGGTGGAACTTCCTGGACGAAACTCGGTTGTCGTGATGTATATTTTCGTGTATAGGCACGCAATTCGTTTGTTGCCCGTAGATCGCAGCTCTATATAATTATTATTTAGAGTTGTTATACGTGTGCGCATTATCACGTCGTTGTTATGACGTCAAAATTATTACCATTAAGTACTTGGGTGATTTACCGTCGACGGCAAACGACGGTGTGTGTGTATCGTCGTCCCCACTGCAGTGTTGGCGACCGCATAATAAATCGACATTTTGTTCGGCTTCGCATGGTGACCACCCCGTCATCGTGCCAACCCTAGTCGCTGCTGCTGGTGCTGCCGTGTCGACAATAGCATCGGGTAACTCATTATTTCGCTAACGACGTACGCACAGTGACGGCGGTCCTGGGTGCGGGGTTTCGATAAATAAGGATTTAAAGGATATAACGCGCTTGACCGTATGCGCTCTCATTCGGCCCATTTGTTGAATAACGGTGGCGGGGGGAGGGATGGTGGAAAAATAAAACGGGAGAAAAAACGGCGTATACATAATATATATATTTTATAATGGCAAGCGATTTCTTCAAACGGAACCGCGCATTATTATCCCTATACATATATTATGTACAACAAACATCGATATACCCGAGTTTATCGCGTACTGTCTATACGTATACGTACTACGCATATACGTTTCTTTGCTTTTTACCGGACACGGTGCACAATAATAATAATAACAATAATCGGTGTGCATGATATATGTATAATATTATATTACCACGGTTGTATCCTCGGTATAACGATCTTCCTCGTCCGCACTTCACCGCACACGCGTCGACTGTGTACTAGCTAACGCGAACCCAGAAGAGATGACTGGCCGTCACCGAATCGCTGCGCGGATATCCTAGAGGTGATTTTTCATTTACATCCCGAGGTACAAAAACAACGGTGTTGGCAGCGAACGATGTTTTATATTGTAATATACGCGTGTAATTTTTGACATCGATCAATAAAATCGTCCGGTGTTTTTGTACTTGCTACACATAGAAAACGCGTCCTAAGTGTTTCTATATTATATTATATAAAGAGGACGCTACGTGTTGTGTTCGTCTTTGAACAAACACATTCAATACAAACAGTAAATTCGCGTCCAGCAGTTCAAATGTTTTAATATTACCCCGAAATGTTATGAAACTTATCGGAACGAACATTGTCCGTGTTTGGTTGTACGGGTTTTTTTTTTTTATAATATTTTAATTTTATAGCTAAAGCTATGTGTGTTTCTTCTAGTCAAATTGTATCAATTCACATACTTATTTTAACTAAAAAACTAAAATATTGCAGAAAACCACTTGACCAAACATACAGATAATTTTTTTCTAATGATGTCACGTCTGAACGCAAATTCGCTGTGTATTGTACTTTTGACAGACAGAGACAACGCATGTGGTGTCCTGTTTAGAGAACTATTAAGATTAGTAAAACTACACTCTACATTTAGACCAATTTAGAAATCTTCTATTGCCAATGTTGTCTGATGTACAAATGTCGAAATTGTAAACCTATGACATATACCCAAGGTAATTGATATAATATCAGAAAAACTTCAAAAAATAAAATAATTAAAAATTAAAAAGCATCGATTACGATACAACAACACCAATACTGTTTGTAAACAATGTAAATAGTACTTTTATTTTAGCATACAAAAGATCATCTCGAAATCAGTGAGTTATAATTATAGCCATTAAAGGAATTACTTTCGAAACCAAGTAACTCATAACAAAACCATCGTAATCGTCAACTTACGAATCAAGTAGAAAACACAATATTATATTGCTTGCTCTCCACCGATCTAATGCTATTGAAATTAGACGAAAGAATAAACTTTTAACCAACAAACAAATAAAAATTAATATTCCATTACCAGCTGCTGTATCGGAAAATGTTCAATGACAATAGAATATAATATATATTAACGATTTTGAATTATTGACGAGAATTAGTCTATTCAACGTGGTTGGACGAGCTCAAATAATACTTTGTTTCTGACAGATTAGTTATTTAAGATACCTCAGGACCTATGGTTAGGTTAGATATGTAAAACTTAAGTAAAACCCGTTCATAAGTTACTATCTATTCATTAAACTTCACGTTATGGCCAGCGATGGTTTTTATTTTTCAGACTCGCCTATTTACGAAACATAGTTGTAGTTGCAGTGAATCCTAGTGATAGAACGCCTAAACTTTTATCGGTAAAAGTAAATTATTCGTACTACATAGTTATAATAATGTAAATTTGAATAATATTATCGAAGCGAACCCTTTAAATTCTTTTTATACTTTACGCTGTATTTATTTATATTTTACGTAAGTACTAATTACTACATCTCTTATGACTTTTTATGGTCATTAAATACACTAATTTTAGTAAGTAGTTCGCTTTGTACTAAAATTAATTTTATTTTTAATTTATTTTATAATTTAAATATTATAATTTAACAAGTTATTATAAAAAAATAAACAAGTACACTTCTTACAGGGTACTTAGGTTAAATAAATATACTTATCCAAGGGAGATGAAAATGCGTGTTCGACGAAAATCCGAAAATAGTAACACTTTTGTTAAATTCCAGCTTGATGTACTTCAACACTAAGACATGTATGCGATTCTTGAGAATCAATTATTTTTATAATAAAAATTGTGTAATTGTTATTGCTGGGCCCGCGATAAATATTCATTTAACGTATATAAATTATAAATAGATCATGTGTGCTCTCAAGATCAAAACGGAAAATTTAATATCGATATAACGTATGTATAGTGAGAAATATTATTACTAAAAAATAAAACGTGTAGTAGTAGCGTTGGTGAGATTAGACATTTGATTTAGATTATACGCCAAAGTCTCAAAATGGTCGATTTTCATTTCAAAAAACGGAGTGATGATATACCTTTTTATTGATTATAAGATTTAGATGAATAGTTTCGGTGATTGTTACTACTTTCAATTTATTATCCAAGAATAATTAAATATCAAATTTTTTTATAATATTATTATAAATATCCTAAAGTATGTTTCGAATAATTATGTAATAAATTGATATTATTGTTGTACAAGAAGAAATGCAACAACAAACAATAATATGATTCGTTTTCTTAGTTCCATTCAAGCTTTAATTTTTTTTCCAAAATCTGTAATCTCAAGAATATTTTCTTGATCAAAACATTGTACATGACGATCCTGTACGCAATATTCTAATCTAGTATAAGTATATTATATAAAATGCAGCAACATGAACTTCGTCATTTTAGCAATAGCGCAACTTGTTGATTACTCATTAAATCATTAAAGCGTTTGGTTTTGCTGATAAAATCGGTGGACATCAAGTTCTATACAATTTTTCAAAGGTTCAGTCACGCTCGTTTTTTTTTCTCATAATTTATTATATGAGTATACGCTCAGGTCATCAGGTCAAAAACCCTTTAACCCTTTAGAAGAAAAAAAAATGTTGTTACAACTATTACGAATAATTAAAAAAAAAAACCTAATCGTACGCTAAACAATAATAATAATCCAAAATGATAATATTATATAGATGTAACGTTAGAAATTATAATATATAATATTTCGTCATGTTGAGACAATATATATATATATAATAGACCTATCGTCTATTATCGGGGGTTGGTTGTTTACGGTTTCTAGTAGGTTTTAAACGAAACCCGCTCTTATCCGGGTTATCAAGGAACACGCCTCCGCAATGAAATCACTAAATCCTACGTAGAAATGACCATGCGACCGCCATCGGCCGTCGGATTATCTTTCGTCTCCATACGAGGCCGTAAGTCCTACCCGGGCGCAAGGTGAAGGAGACTATACCGGTCATTTAACAGGATGGCGAGTGTATATATTATTATTATAATTATTGTCCCTCATTTGAATCTACATCGAGTTTGCAAGGAAATAAGTTCTGTTCATCCAACTCGTCCATTCTGCACTGAAAGTCAACACCGTTAAAGTATTCATATTAATATTGTCCTGGTACAAATATTAAGTAAGAATTGTTCATATTATTTTTGTCTTCTAAACACTAACGCCACAACGAAATTATTACCAATCACAACACTACCTACCTATATGCTTAACTATTTTATTCGATGTGGTAACTTGATCCATTTATTTTTCTACCGTAAACGATAAATTTGTTACGAATTTCAATGAGTTTCGGGATTTTTCTGTTAATTTTTACTCCTAGTCCGTGGACTGCGGGTTGTTCAATTTTGCCCATACGAGCATAATAGCTTGTGCGATGGTTTTGCTTACGAGGGTAAAATACTAGCTAGTACGATGTGCACAACAGTCGTTCGTACGAAGACCACGACACACGTATTCAAGTTATGTACCTGTAAGCGCATGAGTGTACGTTACATGCAGTGGTTGAATTGTGAGGGGACGCAGGGGGACGGAGCTACTCTTAATTTATCTCGATAATATATCATACTCCTTTATTTTATTCTGGTTACTTATTTAAATCCATGTGGTTTGGAATGCTAATTGTTCAACTACACTTAGAGTCCGTTTTTATATTTTTTTCCAACTCCACTACATTTGACTACATGACGTGTATAATATTAGTATGTTAATAATAATATTAATAATGCACAATGGTAACTGTATATTGGTACGAACACAATAATATGAATTTACATCAAAATATTTGAAAATATGTAAAATAAAAAAAGTCTTATTTTATCCAAGGTTTTATTAAACGTGCTTATCTTAAATCTCAGTTAAGAAATTTTAAATTCAATAAAATTAAATATTTACAAAAAATCAGCGTTCTATTTATATAACTTATATATATAATATATATTTATACAGATACAGTATAACTCTTTGAATACGTGAATCATAATCGACTGGGAAATTTGAGTGGTTTGTAGTTGGTGTTTTTCGGTAAACTTTTCGCTACTACGATACAGCGTGTTTGTGGATTATAAGTAGATGATGTAAAAACGATAAAACGGAAAAACCTTTGAAAAATAATTAAAACTCCTGTATTGAGTGCAAAAACATTGTGTCGTCACGTAATAAAGCAATTCAACCGGTAAAAAAGCTCAAACATCAAGAGAGTAGATGAGGTCGTGATTTCTGTCGATTAGCGAATCTCATCTGGGGGATAAAACAAAAGTGATCTTCGGACGGACAAACTGTCGTAGGTTAACCTGTATATAATATTATTTTATCGGGATAATATTTCCAGACGTTTTCTCCTCTTTTCCAATAACTTGTGTTATTAACGAATCGCGTTTTAATCACACTCAATAAACAAAAGCTTGTTCCCCCGCTACCAATAACAACACGCTTATGGTGGTTGAAATTATCCGTTTTTGAAATCATTCCGAAACCTATTCGCGACTTGTCAATAGCGCAGCGGCGGAATAGTAACAATATTATGTGTTCGGAAAACATTCGGGCCGCGCCTTATGTAAAATACGCTCGTTCGAAAGACGTGATATGTCTGGGCCTCGATTTTCATATACGATGTATACCGTGACCGCTTGTTTATTTTCCTGGGACGCAATTTACTGTAACCCGGAAAATGTTTAAACATTTCAATGTACGAATACTGCAGCGTCGTTCCACATATGACTATAATAGAGGTATTATATACTTGGGCACGGTTTTATGCGGCGCACTAATAGTGATGGTTTTTTTTTTTTTTATAGCGAAACGGCCAAAGACGCGTCTAAATTAATACTATTTGTCCAACCATATACACACGAGAGATAGAAGACGAAAAAATTGTTATTCCGTCGGTGACGGTCCGCATGCAGGCTCTTAGCTCTATGTATCCCACTCCTTTTTTTTTATTTTTCTTTCTCCTAGTTCGTAGCACAATCATGTAAAAAGAGTGGCTGACGGGTGTAACTGACGCAAAACGGAGAAATATATTCTACTACTGTTAAAAAAAAATTTGAATACATTGTGTAATAACTTGTAAATTATGCATTCGTACGTTTGAATTATTGTTTCACTATTGTTTCGATTAGATCACTCTATCAAATCAATAATAATTGATTGTAAACTGCAGTAAACACATCGGTATTTTTGGCGTTTAGTCAAGAAAATGATACAACGAATATATTATATACAATATATCAGCAACAAAATATAGTGCAATACAACATGATAACATGATTGCGCCAGCGCAGTGCCACCGCGGTTCATTAGGTACTGTTTTTAGACGTTCCTAAACGGTTTGCCGCAATCACTCTCAGCCGCTGTTAGCAATCAGTCAGATGGGTGACCACCATGCGACTTTGCATCGGCATCATTACACATGTGACTGTACACATCATATACGCCCTATGCGGTTATTCTTATTCAAATAAAATGTACGAAAAATCCCACATGAAGGGCTATTGGCCACGATTCTCGGGCATTTCTTAAAAAATAAATCAACGAAAAAGATTTAAAAAAAATCATGTAAAAGACTTGAAAGTGATGGTGCGTCCCACCGGGCGAATGATTAATCATTTCAAATCCATGGACTTTTTTTTACCACTGGTTCCGTTTTCGACTACGTTTCTTTCCGTGTAGGTACTATACGCCAACAACGGCCCGGTATCTGGTTATGTACCGCAAACAATATCACCGTAATATATGTAGGTTTGTAGTTTCCTAGAATTAACACTTTTTTTTTTCAATTTTTTTTTCGTCCCAATCAAATAATATAATAAATAGGTATATAGCTACCTGCACTTTTTATAATTAATATATTCCGGTGAATCGAGAAATTTGGAGATTTTTTTTCTTTACCTCGTAGTAACTCTTCCCAGGACTTATTTTTATTATTAACTGTCAAAAGTTTTAAACAGTCATTTTTATTTTTAGACTCTAATGGAAAACTCTTGGTGTAAAATCGCTTACTTTTACCTTCTTTTTGAATGTAATATTCGTTATTGATTGGTATATTTATAAACGTTTTCACTCTGAGAAATAATGAAATTTGCATTGTTTTCGAACTCCTGAGTCTTTTAAAACTGTATTACATTGATAAATTTAAAAAATAATAATAACAATAATAAAATGTAATCGTGGTCACGGATAAAAAGAAAATTTTAATTTTTAAATATTTTCTTGAGTTGATTGCGGATTGGATCAAAAAGAATATTATATACAACGTTTTCGAATATAGATATAATACAGAAATATACGAGTACATATTTACCTACGTCCTACTGTATAGCAGTGGATGCTGTGAATACTTCATTCTTGCAAAACGATTGGGAGACCAAAGAATAGCGGTTTTATTTGGTTGAGCACAATAATATTCCAATGGTATACGGTGAAACTATATATTGTATAATATAATAGAGAATAATAATAATATCCACGAAAAGTATAATACGGCCATGTATCGCTATGTCGAATGAAGTTTTCAGAAAGTTTACGTTACCTATATTATTATTGTCGCTCAGATGTACCCGAACTGTAAATAGTTTAAACTTTGAACAAACATTTTTGCACGACAAATAAATTTACGTAGGTCTAAATGGTCTAACGTTAGGTTTAACAATGGCAGGTTAGACACCGCATTATTGTGATATTTTTCCGTTTTATTATGAATCGATTTCCGCAGGAAGCTGTTTAATTTTTCAGTCCAATTTTTATTACAATATATATATATATATATATATATATTCTGTATTTCAGTAAATTTTTTTCGAGTATTACAAACTTAAGAAGACATTTAAATCATAAACATAAATCACCAATACAAAATATTAATTATGTATTAAGTAGTATGCTGTATTGACACTAGTTGTCCTTGAATTACAAATAACTGTAACGTACATAATATTATAACTAGTTTAAAAATAAGTATACTGATAAAACGTAATATTTTTTTTATTTTTTTTTGAAATAAATAATTTTCACTACAAAATTTTAATTTTGATTTCAATTTAATGAACTATACAATTTATATCAGTTGTTATAATAAGAATATATAGTATAAGTTAGACAATAATATAAGTTATGACAAGATGAATACATCGTGAAGAAAAAGTAGCCACCAAATGATTCAACTTTCAGTGACACTTCAATTTTGATTATTGATTAAATTATGACATTTTATTTTATTGGTTTTACAATGATGTGTGTTTTTTTTTTATTTTTTTTTTTTATTGTGTCTGAGGACACCTTTTTTGGTAGTAAAAATACTTCAATTTTCTTAAACAGCAACTTTTCTGAAAGGAAAGTGAATGTGGATGGTACTTGGGCAAGTCAAAAATTCAACTTTTTTAATACTTTTTGAAAAAATCGATAAAGAACAATAAAAAATTATGAAAAAACTGGAAATTTTACAAAAATTCACGTTTTTACAAAAAACATTTTTTAAAATGCTCTAACTCAAAAACGAAAAACTGTAACAACTTGAAATTTTTATCAATTCTTTATGCTGGTGTTCTCTATACATGGTTAAGTTTTCAAAGTATTTTTACATATTTTGACTTATTTATAGACAATTTAAATTTTCGATTTTTGTAAATTTTTTTTTTTTTTTAACATCTATAAAATTTAATTGGCTAGCTAAAAACTCTCCAAAAATTTAATACAAGGTTTATAATATGCTTAACTTATCATCCCTAAAAAATATCGGAGATCGATTCACTCAAATTTTTTTTTATAAGCCCCCATAAAGTTTAAATTTGTATAAAATGTGTCAAAATCACGATAATTTGCAAGTTATTTTATATATAAAAATTCATAACATTTTTTCTGTTTATACTTAAGGTTCAAAACTTTAACACTAGTTTATCCATAAGCTAATCTTCTAAAATATATAAAAAAATTTCTACCGGACCAAAAGGAAAACATTTTATGACCATTTGAAATTTAAATTTTTACGAAATTGCATAAAATAGCAATTTATCCTCAAACGATTTTAAATATTTGTTTTAATTCAAAAAGTATAAGTTACAGAAACTTGGAGTTTTTACCAGTTATTAAAGTAGGCATTTCCTCTATGTCATATTTTTTTCAAAATATTATATTAATTTTTAAGCCACTTATAGGCATTTAAAATATCAAATTTTTTACATTTTTTTTTTTTTAATATCGGTGATAAAAAAATAATTGACTAATACAAAATACTTGAAAATGTAATAGAAGATTGCACAAAAGTAGTTTTTATTGTCATTCAAAAATCATCAAAATCCATTGGCAAAATTTTTTTTATAAGCGTTTGAACAGCGAATATTTACATAAAATTACATGTAAAATATAATATATAATATATAAAATTCTAGACAGACAAATCATGTCGGTTTTTGAAATTTGTTTTCATTCAAAAACGAAAAACCGTAACAACATGAAATTTTCACTATATCTTTATATTGGTATTTTCTATACATAGTTAAGTTTTCAAAGTATTTTGACGTATTTTGACTTATTTATAGACAATTTAAATTTTCGATTTTTCTAAGTTTTTTTTTTTTTAATATCTATAAAATTTATTTGGCTGTTCGAAAACTTTTAAAAATGTATTAAGGGATTAAATATAAGTTATACTAATTGTAACTAAAAAATATCGGAGATCGTTTCACTCAATTTTTTTTTATAAGCCCATAAAGTTCAAATTTGTATAAAATATGCTGAAATCGCGATAATTTGCAAGTTATTTTGTAGTTGAAAATTCATAAATTTTTTTCTGTTTATACTTAAGGTTCAAAATTTTAACACTAGGTTGTCCATAAGCTAATCTTCAAAAATATATAAAACATTTTCTACAGGATTTAAAAAAAAAAAATTTATGACTGTTTGAAATTTAAATTTTTTCGAAATTGCATTGTAATTCAATTAAAATATAAAATACTATATTATTATATACACATTTTAGACATACATATTAACTCCGTTCAGAATTGTTATTCGTATACAATGATATCTATCATTGCATTCAAATTCAATAAATCTATTGTAATAATTACCTATCCTATAAACGAGGTGCACTCCACCCCTAACTGTGCAGCAAAGCGAGGCCCATCCGTTTTTTATTTTTATTATTTGCTTATCTATTGTAGAGGATTATGGCATCACTTACGTTTTAGTCGTCTAGAAGGAATACATGACATTTAGAGGGATGATAGGTTTTTTGTTAGATGATTCGAATGTGAGTAAAAACTGTTGTGGAATCTTTTATAGAAGCACAATGTTTATTTGTGGATTGTTTTTAAATTTGAACCTGAATGGAATGTATGATTTGGTATGTACAGGCGGGAACATTAATTAATTTCCTCAGAGCAATATGTTTTGGAAGGATTGGATTTTGTATAAGTTTTATTTTTTTTTGGTTTCCCATAACTGGAGATCGTATGTCCAGATTAGTTTTAGTGAATTCTTGTACATGAGTTTGACGTTAATATGAGTTTAATTGTTACACATCAGAAGTTCAAGTGCATACGATCCGCAACATGCGAGTAATTAGATTGGGTGTAATATTTTTAATGCACTATTTGCTTGTATTTTCTGAACTTACTAAATTTTGCAGATTTTAATATTCATTTCGTATTTTCGAAACTGTAATTCCAATATATACCGTTACATCATATCCGTCTGCAAACGTTCATAATTTATTCGCGGTCTTCGTTATAATATACGTGTCAGAGTGTCACAATGTGTAACGTAAATACAACGATGGCGTACGCGTCCGCAGTATTCGTATCGGTACATTTTGATGTTCGAATAAATATTATATTATATCGTATTATTGATTTTATATCGTGCAGATGCGTCGTATGACAGGGTTATTTGGTATGAAGCTGACGGTTTCTATACGGA
This sequence comes from Chaitophorus viminalis, assembly GCA_025469195.1. NCBI lineage: Eukaryota > Metazoa > Arthropoda > Insecta > Hemiptera > Aphididae > Chaitophorus > Chaitophorus viminalis. The sequence goes on along the minus strand of JAIPRK010002171.1, from coordinate 12,915 downwards.
ATGCCAGCGTAGAATTCTTGCGACTGTAAAGGAAAATAATATTATACAGTTGAACGGTGCGCAGGACGTGGTATGACCATTCACCATTTGTCGTGATGGAAACTGGTTATTTGGGGCTAATACTAGTAAATCCAAACATTATTCGTAATATTCTGCCAATATTATTTTTTTTGCAATACTTTCCAGTATTACACGTATATTAACTAAAACAAAAAAAAAATGTGATGTGACGATAAGAAAAATTGTGTGGATGCGATGTCAAAAATTGCAGCTCAGCATCTATATAATATCAAAAATTCATAAAATAAATGACATGATTATATTGTACTGTACTGCAAGCAAATAATGATAAAATACAGCATTTTACAAAATTAATGACGAAATAAATTTAAAGTAATTTAATCGTTCGCATAATTTATTGGACACGTGGTAATGGCAACATCGAAAACCGCTCTTTTGGAATAGTTTTTCAAAAGTGTATAGGTACTCCATGCAATTTGCATTCTCGAAAATGTTGTATAACCGTCGTCTGTCCTCGTGTTTCGTACATTTTCCGAATACTTTATGAACTCGATGTTCCGCCAAACAACACATGTTAGTGTTCACGCCATCCGAGTGAGTGTACATTTTTAATTTTAATCTTAAAAAGTGTGCAGAAAAATAGCTATGAAAACAAGTTACAAACATTATTATTTATTATAAATTATTAATTAATTTTAATATTATAAATTCCAATTGAGCGTTTTATTTTACGACAAAAAAAAACCGATATCGTGAGATAATTTTTAGTCAGTTGATAAAATCATCTCTACAGTATCGTAGTCGTCACTCAAGTAAACGATAGTAGTATTATAATATAGCAAAAGAAAGGTATAGTGTGTGATTATAAATCACACACTACAAAAACTTACATTTCAATAACTTTTTTGCCGGTATGATGGAATAAATAAATAGAAAAATGAAAAATATTTCATGGAGAAAAAAGTACATAACATTATTATTAACATAATACCTACATAAAAAAATGTATATTATTTTCTGATAATATATTATTTCCTATACTATATAGCTACACGTGTTGCATTTGAGTATTTTAATTAAAAATAACTTACAATTCGTTAGAGTCTAATATTCTAACGAACGATACATACTTCAAAAATAATTCTCATCACATAATTAGAGCATTTTATAGTGGTTTTTTTTTGTAATAAATATTTATAACAAGAATTTATCTTAATATTATGTACACTATACGACGTAGGAATTCGATAAACGTCACTACGCAGCGGCTGATAGATTATATATTTTCCGCTGTAGGTACGTACACATAATATAAATGAATAAAGTACGGTTTTCGAAATTTTCGCACGTGACTGCAGTGTAGTGCGTTTGAACAAACAATAAACCTAGCGATGAATTTGAAATGAAAAATAAAAGAATGCCAGCACGTAGTAAGGCCGGTACATCTCGTGTGTATATAGGCGCGTATGTAGGTACTTTGTATACACACGGCGAATATTGTACTAATCTTGAGTATACGTCCAGTGATTGAACGACCGACCGACACGAGGGCTGTCGCTGTTGGTCCGGTGCCTTGGATTGTATCGACCAAAACCGTTTTTATTTTATAAATTTCCTCTCGCGCGACGGGCAGACGGGAAAACGTGAATAAAACGTAACGGCAAAACGACGGGACACGCCTGAGTTTTACTCGATCAAAGGTGGGCTCGTCGAGAAATCACATTAATTTATCGCATACATTGCAATTGCATTTCAACGGATTGACGGAATTTCACAATTAAACATTATACAGTCTCGTTTTCTGAGGCGAATCGTTTGCGTCATATTATAGTGCAGGTATTACACCGAATTCGTCTTACACTACGACAATACATTATAAATAGACCGCGGATTATATGAATTTAAATATCTGCATATGCAATTGCATATTATAATCGTCTTTTTTTACCAGGTACGCATATTTCATTTATTCGTGATGTAAAATGCATATAATCGTTTTTTATACAAGTAACACACTGATTAAATGCGTTAAAACACATACTTCATATGAACCGTATAAATAAACCGTACTCAAGGGAGTATTTTGGAGGAGTCTCGGGCATCCCCCTCGACGAAGAAAAAAAATGTTCATAATTCATAAATGACTTGCACTATAGGTACAAAGAACTTTAATTTATATATTATATTTACTCAACTATTTTTTAGACCCCTACTTCTACAAAAAATTTGAAAATACACCAAATCACCGAATGACTTTCCACAGCCGTCGATATTTATGTATAATTATTTTAGTGTTTTCAATAAGATATCGTTTAATCGTTTTCACGTGCCATGTTTGAATAAAATCAATTTGTATTTCTTTTTGTATTCACTCTTCAGTCTCATTCGCATGATCCACCAAAACGTGGAGAAATATTAATTTATCTTATAAAATGTCTCCTATCAAAAATACACGTATTCAGGGGGTTGGATAAATGAATATTTAGGTGCATATACTACTGACGGAATAATTGTGTACTGCTAAATATGTGAGAACAAAGTGCCGTGTTTAAAGAAGTTTTAAATTGACCAGCATATACGTACAGCAACTCATACTTCAAAGTGGCCTTTGAAAAAAAAAATTGGGTTTTTTTTTTTTTTTTTAATTTCATTTTTAGTGCATATTTTAACATAGTCTATGCGTATTTCAGTATTTTATATTTCATATTTGCATGCATATAAAAGAGTTTTATTACTGAATATAATTCGTGGTCTAATTATAATGTATAACTTAATACAGTATTCGTCACCGTAATACGCGTTCAAATGTTACTCCGCATTACTCGGTTCCGTTTTTGATTTCATGTCCAGAAAATATAGACGTCGAAGTAATCAAATATCGAACCGGCAGTGCATTATACATACATTTATAAAATGTATTGTATTTTGCAAACGTTTCAAGTACTCGCGCGGACGATGCGTACAACGTACACAATATCTTGTTATGAATAACAGCTGATTCGATAAACGAAAGTTATCAATAGACGTACGTATTATTATCTTCAGTGATGTATCGTGTTTCAATATAAGTTTTTCTAGTAACACAAACTTGTTGAGTTGATGTTTTTAATATTATATAGTATGCGATATGAGAAAATGTGTTTATAGTGTTCGAACGTACTAAAAACACCGATGGGTTGTTACAACAAACGAATATGCGATCGACGATATCGTATATGAAAGTCGTTTCCGGTAATCGCAAGTTTAATGATAATAATAATATTACAAAAATAATAATAATAACAACAACAATAATAATAATATTGAACAATGTTTTCATTCATCATTTATTTGTACGAACGAACGGTGCAATTAAAAACATCCGTTTCCTAACAATAAAAGTGAGCGTCGCGATCATAATACAATAATGTTTGATATATAGTAGTTACACGTTTCCGAACACGATATTTTTATTAAATTTTTTTTTTTTTGTTTCAACAATCGTTTATTTCATATACTCGACTGCTCAATTTATTCCCGATGAGATTTATTATTGCTTGTTCTGGATCATAAATGAAAATTAGTTTAAAAACATAAATAATTAAATATGAACCCAACGACCATGCAGTATCGAAAAATCTCACTATAGATCTTTGTTATTTGCTATACGACGGAATTCATTTTCATACCTTTTTTTTTTTTTGCTACCTAAACCATTTGATTGAAAATCAGTAGAGAGTATATATTAAGAATGCATTTCTTTCCGTGTTATTTATTTCTCTAGCCGAGAAATCGATTATTTTTCTATGATCTACATTTTTCAAAAAAAATTTCGTAAGTTTCAGTACAACATTTTGAAGTTTGATTTCTCCAATTTATTTATCTCGAAATAAGTGCTATAATTTTTTCATACTCCTTTATTCAGCTATTTAGGTATAGAATATTGAGGCTGATTTCAATCGTTTATCTACCTCGAAACTCCAACACAACAACTAACATAATCCCTTAATAGTTAGCACAAAATTAATTTTATATACTTATTTTATAAGTTTTTTTTATTTATTATACGTGGGCTTAATTTAACTTATTATTTCATCATTATGATGAAGTCTTGCACTAAGTAAACATTCATTTTTTTCTATTTGATGCACTTCTAATTCATTATTCAATTACGTATAATTTAAAATATTATTATAAAATTTTTAAAAATAATATTTATGCATACCTACATAATATTATACATACATATATACCTGTATTTATATATATATTTATTTATTTATTTATTACAATTATATAATACACGTACATTGCCGTAAAACTACATTAAAAGATAATTTTAAATAAACATAGATTTTACTGACTCGGGTATGAATAAATAAAGTAAAGTGATAAAAAAAAAATCATAACATTCTCCTTCTAGGTACAAAGTATACACTGTATAGCATAATACACTCCCCCACGCGTAAGTAATTAAAAGAAAAACCATGTTTTTAAAAACGTATAATATATTTTACTCTCGAATGCGTTACTACTATACACGCTGCTACTGCTGCGGTATATTACAGTACTAAAAATAAAATTATGATGAAAATCGGGCATAATATTATATACACTTGGTGGCTCGTCTATAACACAGAACGTGGCCGAAGCTGTACATTATCGTACTGATATCGTATATTATCGACAAAATCACTTCCGCGCACTTTCTACTGTATTGAAGAGATTGTTGCAGTAGAGAAGGCGAAAGACGAGACAAGCTGTCTGCGTTTTAACGCACGTCACAAATTAAGCGCCCAAATCTTAGTTATATTTAATTAGTTTACTAAGTTTTCTATTATTATTATTTTTATTATTATTATAACTATCATGCATCCAAAACCGGCCATGGAGTAGAACATCACCATGACCTCCGCGACGTGAATCGTCACCAGGGCACAATACGATGGAAAACGTGTGCGTATATCGCACACGTGGTAATGTATATCTACAATATAATCGTTGGCCGGTAATTGAGTGATTATTACATTTATTTTATTTGAAAATTAACATAAAACTAAGAATCTTTCTTTATTCTTCATTATTTTATGTGTCTCTTATTATAATGAATATACTTACTCCTTATATCCTCAGTTTATAATTATAACATAAGTATATAGTATAAGTATAACACACCGCGACCCGAACAACAACATCGTAATATATAGCGCCGCCCGGGTACATCTCGCACAAAACGCCATAATATATTCCTGTTTCGTACACGCATGATATACGAGTTCCGTTCCCTGCGCTTTTACTTTTAGATCCCGTGCGCCACCGACGACGACCACGTAGCGAAATACACGATGTACGTTTTAAAAGTTGTGCATTTATTTTTTTCGCCCTCGCCCCGATGTGTTTTGTTTTTGGTGTTTCCGGTGCGACAGAAGTGTTTCTTCTCGGCAACTCAGACGCGTTTTTCTCGGACGCGATTGATTTATCATTGTTTCACAATATTTAAGGACGCCCTCGACCTTAGTCGGTATATTATTACAGACTCGTCCGCATCCCTCGTCCTTGCTACGTCGTCGTGTGGTACGTTTCAATGTAAGCGATTTACGAGGTTAAGCCCTATATTATGATAATGTGATATATATAACATATATATATATATATATATATATATATATATATTACACCAAATGGTGCGCACGTGCGAATTTAAATATACCATAGAACATATTATTATTATTATTATTGTTTTTGAAATAATACGTGCCCGAAGAAGCCACGGTATCGGTACAACACGGTTACTGCATCTGCATGTTATACTTATATCCAGATACATGGGTTTTTCCGTGTCGTTTTCGATTACTGTCGATCTTGCGTTAGTACTGCCTAGAGTCTAAACCTACATAATATAATACATTAATACACCTATTACATTGTATCTACGCGTTAAATGCAAGAACGAGATGCGCATGAATGAAATTAACTTCAATCGGCTTAAAATTATAATATATTCCCTCTTCGTTTTGGACTGAATTAAAATGGGTGTGGAAGGGGGGAATCCGCCGTAAACTTGAAAAAAAAATTTAATATGGAAACTTATTGTACTTATTGAACACCAAATGGTTTTTTTTTCGCAATAACTTTTAAAACGTGAGTTCCCCTCGGAATCGGATATTCAAAACTAGATTAACTAATGGACAGGTTCCGCGATAGACGTTCGTTATGTATATTTATATATATATATATATATATAGTTATATGTGCGCACGTTTCATGTTTACCAGACGATTTTTATTTGGTCCAATAATTATTGCTAAATGCTGATTTTCCTGAACTCGTATATAATATTTGTCGATTTTACAAACACCCGAATACAAACGATCTTCATCATCTAATTGTTCTTCATTATATGTTTTACTGACATTGGTTTTCTTCCGTTCCAATTAAAAAACGAAGAATGTCGGTTCACAACTATAACCGTCAAACAATGATCATATAATATTATTAAGTAAATAATTAAATAATATTGTATAAAAGTTGTAAAGAATTAAAAATGGTGAAAATGAAATTGAGAAAAATAATAAAAGAGGCACACAAGTAGTCGTTTCGAATAGAGAAAAGACCTGTAAACAAGCCAACAAGTAGGAATTAAAAATAAACAAAAATTATTATTTTAATAATAATGTGGTATAATGTACATAATATAGTCTCATGTACTATACTCCTATTATTCCTGCGTCTCAATAAGGTCAACTTTCATTATAAATATTTTTGCAACGGCAAATTTACTAAATTGTTTTCTTGTACTTATTTCAATATTATGCACAATGCCGCATTACGGTCGTTACACAATCATAAACCATACCCACGCCTTCCTTACATATTTTTGTAGTACGTGAGCATAAACTATATTTACGTCGTATCACAGTACTATAGCGAAAAATAAAATGTAGCAAAAAAAAATAAAAAACTAAAGAAAAACCGCACACATTAATTTCTAATATTATTGTAAGAATCTACTTCAATATCGCAAAGGTAAAACGTTTAAATAATTAAAATAGTTTTTCTCTCAATGGCTGAGTAATTTTAAATGCATTTTTTCGTCGAATACAATAATACATTTATAGTGTTCTCAAGCAACAAGTTTCCAATTAATCGGTTATAGGTATTATGCTCTAGATCGTTTAACGGTATTTTGATTTCAAACGAGTTGATTTTTATGTCCCCAGTTCGTATAGCATATATATTGGACGTTAATATATATTATAATATATATATATTTTTTAAATATAAGAAATGCAAATTTTACATTGATGATAATATAGTATCGTATCATGTTGTTGAATATCGTACATATAGTATATTTCTATGATGGCTTTTTGACATATTTTTCAACAGTAAGAATGTAATTCATTATTAAACGAATAATTATCCATTGTAAAGATGAAAGTTTAAGTATGAATATCATAAAAAAAAAAAATTTAGAGTAAATAAAATATTAAATGATTTCGCTAACTATGATTTCACTGATTTTATGGGACGATTCCAAACTTGCATTCATCAAATATTTACCATTACTCGCTGTTTGTTGGGTTCTGTGATTATCTTACAATTGTTTTAAATTTTAATTTTCTTTTTGTTACAATACATTTAGCAATATATACTTTGTAATCAACATTTCAAAACGATAGTTATAATATTGCCGAGATTTATATATTACAGTTCGGGAAAACAGAGCTGTATATGACGAATTTTATTTTAAAGTTTTTAATTTTTAACTGTTATATGTGTACCTACCAATATAAATAAATAGTAGATTCCAGTCGTACTGTAAAACTTTATAAGTAAGTGTTTTTTTATTTTTTAATTAAAATTAAAAAATTAATACTAGTGTATTTTATTGTTAAATCCGACGTTGCTGTATTATAGGCCTTAGTCTCAGACAGCACACTTAAGGAAACAATATACTTTTGCATGATAATAATGGTAATCGAGTTTACGGTATTATAATCATTCATCAGCGTTTGGATGAGTTTATGATTTTTTGTTATAGGCTTATAATAATGTATTTAATCATTATTAATAAATCTGTTTTTTTATTATTATTTTTTTTTATTTTGACATTGCCGTGTTCGATTGTACCAATTTACCAAATGTTCACTAATATAACAAAGTTGTTAAGATATAGGTACTATTTAATCTCATGTTGATACAAGATACAATATATTATAAAGAATTACTAACAATAGATAATATTATAACAATTTATGAGCTACCTACAATGTATTATATACATTAATTACCGTTTATTTATCTTTTGCGCTAGTTTTATCTGTAAAATATATTACAGCCGTGGTATTGATTTTATTTTATTTACAATACCCCATTGTAAAGAACCAAACATTTAATTTCAAATTAAATCGGATTTTGACATGTTTTAGTTATTTTTTTTTTAAATTGTACAAGCTTAAGTATAAATTAAAGTCAGAAACATAAGTTCTTCGAATCATATCGTTGACGGGCCAAATGTTCGTGTCAGCAATGTCGAAATTCATTTATTCTGGTTCAATAAAAGCTGTTCGTATAACGTTTTATTCCTCGGTAAGAAGCGCGAATATAAATTGTGGACCATTAAACGAGTAAAATGTTTTATCAGATTTACGGGTTGTTTGGACATTTCAATCGTTTATAATTAAATTTTAAAATAACATTCATCGCACCTTTCGCGCAGATATCAGTATTATAATATAGTATGAATTGTATCTTGCGTGCACTATCCAATATAGGTTTATGAGTTTAAACTAAAATGCTTTAACGACATAGGTTTGCCGGACTGTTTCTTCTGCCCATAAATACTTCTTATTGTAACGCACGTGTTGTGTTGACTTTGGTCGCGACGTCTGTTTATTCTTTTGTCAAGTGCAAATTTATTGTATACTCCTGGAACCATACATCATCAACCTATATTTTTATTTATTATTTATTTATTTACGGGTAATAACCCAATTACATAAAGATTATAATTTAGAACATATAAATATAGTATAAACATTTGATAAATAATATTTGAGAAAAAATAAGAATATATCAGCGTTTCTTAAACTGTGAGTCTAGGAGGCTGTTTCTAGAAGCTGTTTGGAGAGGGGGAACTGAGAAGCGTGAAAAAATAATGTACAACAATTATTTCAATTTATTGTTAAAAACGAAAAATCTCTAGTCATATTTGAACGAATTTATAACTGTCTACGCGTTAGATCTCAAACGGTCATAACAATTTTACATTAAATCAGAAAGGGATTACATTGCTACATAACAAAAATTGTTGAGTAGGAGTGAGATTTACACGGCTGTTCTATATACACGTACGGCGATACCGTTGGCGGATGGACGACAATCGATTCGTTGGTTTCCAAGTAAACATCCAATTCTGGTCGGGACGATATGACTCGGTGGCCTACTTCTGCGGCGAACGGTGTAGTGTAAAGTGTACGGGCACCGTGGTGAGGCGGAGGAGATTGTCGCTGGCGAACGACAGCCAGTAGTCACCTGAACTCGTGGAAGTCCAACGAAAAGTCTAAACATTGGACTCAAAACTTTTAAAACGAAATTAGTGAAAAACATTAAAAAAAAACTAAGTTTTTTTACAACACATCGGAAACTTACAAACATTTAAATTGGAAGCGTTTAAAAATTGAGTAAATATTTCAAGAAAAACACAAAATGTACACCGGCATGAAATATTTGCAATATTTCTTGAGTTATGTACGTTACGTTAATAGTGCATCGTTTTTATTTATTTACTGATATAGTTTTACACGTCATAATTTTATAGTTATAACTGTTATAAAAATCTCGAGCTCGTGTAGAACAAATTTGTCGAGTGCATGATATACTTCATGTAATAATGATTTGGTTCTCGTTTTTTTTTTTTTTTTTTTAATTAAACTGCTAATTTGTGTATAAATCATTTTAGCGAGGCGATTTAATTAATAGCTATTATTGGCAATCAAGCACAACACATTATAAACCGATTAATTGTTCGACAACAACAATGAAACGAAGTAGGTAGGTACTCCACGTACATAGAATTTTGTTCACATTATAATTTTCTTCCCTCGTAATAAAAACAAAAAAAAAAAAAAAAAACGATAAAAACTTGTTTTATTTTTACCATCACAAAAGGATCATAAATTGCATTATAAATACATTTATGAACTCGTATAGATTTTGAACATTTTCTTGTGATTTTCACACCTAACTGCGTTGATACATTTTTACATCATTATTTCTAACAAATCTAAGTATTTCAAATCAGGTAAATTTTATTTAAACCAATTTTGTTTCATTCGGCAAACCTTTACAAATTTAGAAATTGTAAATAAAATTATGAATATGCATCGGTTTGTCAAAAATTGAACGATCCATATTTGGTTTAAATAAAATAAACTCCAAAAAATCGACAAATAATTTCAGTAGTTTGATTAATAGCATGATGATTTTAGTTGGGTTTTTTTGTAATATAAATGATTGATTTCGCATTATTTTGATAGATTTTTGCAGCGCATCAAAATCTGATCTATAGTAATTATTTTATACGATATTGATCCACGTAAAGCAATATAATATTCTTATTATTCAGTGCAGTGATTATTGTATGTGTATAATTCGATGCCATTGATATTAGTGTTTACAGTAGTCGGTCGGTCACGTAGGTATAGTAAATAGTCAATTACGTAATCATTGTATCTTTGAAACTATCGCAAACAAATTCCATTTACAAAAATATTTTTTTACATATAACATTATAATGCGTGATTTCTGAGAAAAATGCAGTGAATATAATGTTACGATCATTTGCAAACAAGTACCTACTCCAGAAGTCCTGAAAATCAACTCGTCGTCTTCGTGCGTTCAATACAACAATATTATTATTATTATTATTATTCGTAACATATACTTTGTGTTGCTGCAAACTTTTCTCTCTTTCTCTCTTTCTCTTTTTTTCTCCCCTCTCCCTATATCTCCCTCCCTCGCTCTCTCTCTTCCCGCAATAATTATACCCCTCCTCTCAAGTCTATCGCTTATTACGCACCTCAGGACGAAAAGAAGAGAGAGATGAGAGAGACAGAATTGCGGTCTTACGACCGTACTTCAGGATCTCACTGTAATCGGCCGCCAATCGGACACCATCATACATAACTTGAACGCATTTATATATATATTTAATACATATGTACATACAAGCATAAGCACACGGCAGGTATGTGTCAGGGGGTGGATCTCAAGAGGGTGAATGAGGGTGGATTCGTTCATCCGTGGAATTTTACTGCTGCTGCAGGTCTCCGAAATTAATCCGTCGGCATGCTCACCATGACCATCGCCACGCGTCAGAGTCATTGCAATAATTGATCACGATCACTTCGGAACGCAGCCGCGTCGGAAATCTATTGCCTTTGCCGCCTCTGCGGTATTTTTCTTTTTTCCCCAACCTCTCTCTTTTCCTTTTATTTTCCTCTCTCTCTCTATCTATCTGACATCGCCAATATACCCACATCCCCATTAATGCTAACCGAAAAATGATGCCCATAATATAGCGTAGAAATACATGTTTCGTATGCCGTATATATAAGAACAGTCGATGACCAATTCCCGAGATCGCAGCCGTTTCTAAAACGATAAATTATTATTTTATATTTTTTTTTTTTTTGTTATTTCTACTCGTTCCACTCGCAATGGTCTGTAAATCGCACGCTGCTTCAGAAGTTTTTCCATTATTATATTATAACAATAATAATTAAATAATATATAATCACATAATACATAATCGATGATAATAATAATAATAATAATAATAATATAGTGACGGCGACAGAATTGTCAACAGGCATTGGAATTATGTTATTATAATGATAATAATAGCAACAAAAGCATTCCGCTAAATTCGGTGTAAAAACAACCCGACAGTAGAAAAGTTGTGACATAATTTTATAGCCGAGAATCTTTGAGTTGTAGATACATATAATCCATGTTCAAATCATCTGTTACAACGATTGATTTTTAACCTAAAAAATATTATTTCGTTTCTTGTACACGTATTAATATGTACACTGCACAGTGTCTACACGCCCACGGGCATGGTGTAATTATACTAATCGAGTGTTTTTAGAGTGACCAAGCCGCGTTCGGTAATTATTTACGCGAGTCAACAGGTAGCCAATAATATGGTGATAATGGTGTTTGCAGTGATGATAATAATAACGCCGCCACACGAGCGTCTAGAGACAGCCCACGAGCAAATTCCTTATCAAATATAATATAATATTTCTTATCAAATATGTATAATATAATATGTAATTAATAAAACATTTTTAATAAAACACAGGTTTTCACATAGGTCACACAGTTTTCAAAATAATTTAATTATATGATAAAAACACAACACTTAAATAATTGAGATTTTTTTATTTAATTCCAAAAACATAAATACATAAAATAAAATATATAATGTAGATAATAGAACTTACAATAAATTGTATTATTAATTTAATTAAACTGAAAACAAAGTACATAAATAATAGTATAATTTACATTTTAATAATATTTCTTTGTAAACCGTTGACATGTGTCTAATGCATGAGTGTTGTTTTTAATTTTTATACATACATATTATGACATATTATCTTGTTTTTTTGGCCTTGCTTGTCCCGCTCATATTAATAAACAAATAAATAAATAAACATTAAATATAAATACTCACAAAACATGGAAATAAAATAGTATATGTATATATATACACAAAAAAATACTTAATGCAAATATATGATATATTTTTTCTTTATAATATATACCTACCTACTATTTTATTTTTAATTTACCTGAAACATAAAAACTCACAAAACAATAAATAATATATTATAATATTTT
>JAIPRK010002170.1:0-26965 GCA_025469195.1 Chaitophorus viminalis | reverse complement strand
ATGTTTTTTGATTTATGGAGGAAGTGAACTCTTGCCATGAAAGAGTTTTGCTATTCTTGGTAATGAAGCGAGATCTGGCTCTTGCATTTTTCAAGAGTATATGGTCTTGGCATGATTTGGTTTTTTTATAGCGGTTAAGTTTCTTTTTGTAATTTAGTATGGCCTCATGATGATCTAGTATGTGTATTCTAAGAAATACGAATTCGTTAACACGTTCGCTGTGACTACTATCAGCTAGAGATGACAAACAGAGATTTTTTTACCGATGCGATTGTCAGCTATTGTAAACGAAGCACGCGTAGGTATCTGTACAGCTCTGGTATATTCAACTGCAGGACTGTTTGATTGACAATACTCTGACATACTACGACAAAATTTTGATTTTTACGCACGCCTCTTCAGAAAATTTTGTTATTTGAGTCCAGACCGTAGAACTTTTTTTCTTAGGTCTTTTTTCTCGTCAAGCAATACCAAAAATAAAAAAAAATTAAATAGTTGCCTCCACTAGGAAAATAATCATAATATTTGTATAGCCTCAAACGTGTCATAACCAACTTTTTGACCACGCAAATATGATGATATTGCCGTGTGCATTGCATTAAAGTAACTGCAAACATTGCTCTTGTGAGTTGTTATTCTTGTTGTTAATGTGGTATGAAGGAATTCTTTTGAAAACTTCAACGTTGGTTAGAACTTTTGTTTGTTAATGATGAATTAGAAATAATCTCATAGTGTTATTTGATGATTATACATACGTATATTATATTACCTAGTTCAAGAACATTACCATGTCGGCGCATTGTATAGGCAAAAGTAGTACATAACTGCAATGCGATACGGTATTATTTATTTTCTGTGGCTTATTCCCAGATTTAATTTATGGAGTAAAATAATAGATTATAAACCATTATCATAATAATATGTTTAATATAAAATGTTAGTAATTATTTTTATTTTTATTTATTTTTTTTTTATAGTTTTTGTGACGAAGCATTACACAGCTTGGCAATTACAATAAAACAAACGTTATATTGTAATATAAACATTTGAAATTGAATATGATTGAATCATAAGTTGTGATAAAAATATGATAATGAAATAATAGTCATTGGAATAATTATTAAAACTTGATTGCGATATCAGTAGGTATGTTTATATTATATATTATTATACCGGCGAGTCTTATCGGTAATACCCAAATCACCTATAAACAGTGACCTCAAGAGGGTAATGATATTTATTTAATTTTAATAATAATGGGAACAGTTGAAACGATTTAAAAAAATTTGATGAATGAAAAAAAATTAATCAAAATTAAATAGTTTAATCATAGAAACGTCATTGAGCTTTTAAGTCACCATATTTATATTATATTAAATAAAAATGTTCTGCTTATGCCTTTTATAGTTATATTAAACTTACCGTTGAAACCTCGTTAAAATTGAATTTATCGTCTACTTGCATGACGATATCGTACACAATACTAATACTTATATAGTATTTTTAAGACGCAATATTACGTTTGATTTGGTTGGCGAGTTTAGTCCCGCATCGGAGTTATTAGCCATATAAGTAGTAATACTTAAGCTTTTCGCTTGTTTCTCGAATGCTAGCAGTGACTGCCGTGGCTACGATGTCGTGGTGGACCCGATGCTGCGACGGTCACGTTAGGAATTTATTTTCATACAGATTTACATTTCTAGCGAATATTTTTCATCCAGTCGGAAGGGTTTTCGCAAATCCTCAGACTTTGTGCTTGAGACGAAACTTTATAAGCGGGACAAATGCGGCAGAAATATTTTGACAAATGAAGATGATATTTTTTTGCACTACTTCTCGTGTATTTACGTGTATACATTACACGTCACCATAAATATAATATAGTATGGTTTTAAGGGTAAGCAAGATTGAGTAGTTTCATAACCTGAATATTGCCGTAAAAGCCATTCAAAGTCTCGAGACTATTTTGATCCCATTATTATGGACTTAAACTTTAACCTATTCAAACTTGTCGTATACCTACTACGAAACGTGCGCCTATATGCGTATAATTGCCGATACGGTAGTTTCTGTACGTGTTTATTTTTAATAATAATAATAATAATAATAATAATAATAATAATAATAGTAATAATAATAAATATCCACGACCGACTTGTGTCCAGTTTTTATGTACTTTCACGTTTCAGGTTTTACTTTTCGGTTTCACAATCGCAGTGTATTTTTCAAAATGTTAATTGACCTATTAGCGTATACTAATTGTACACGATGCGTGTTCTCTCCGTAACGGCAACTATTAATCACTAACACACCGGAGATCACCGTTCTAATGTCACAAAAAATCCACCAGTATTGTTTCCATTCGTCATTTCTTACGCGTACGAACGTACGAACCGTAGCTCGTGAAATGTATACAATAATAACTCGCAGTGGATTTAAACATTTTGTTTGGTTTTCAAAAAAAAAACATTACTATTATTATAACTACTTCGGTATTTTATGTACTGGTATTATGATCACGAGGTCCACGAGCGCACAATATTATACAGGGTGTTCATGCTAAACGGTATAAATAAGTTATTTCACCGGCAAAACCCTAAACGTGGCACTACAATCCCGGAACGGTTCTATATGCACGCATAACTTTCTCCAGCCACCTCCATTCACCTATTCATATCCATATTGACGCGTTTCACGCTCTCGGTGAAGTCTGAAAAATTGGTAAAAAAATTTAACACGAGCACAGGCTACATACCGGGTATACCGGAAAATGTCATCAGTTTATGATTTCGTCCCATTAGAACCTTAAATAGACCCGTTTAAGTACAACTAAAATAATTACAAAAAATTATGAATAATTTTTTTTTAAATGTTGTACGCTAAAATCTTTAATTTCACGTCGGACACTCCACTACTATGAAAAGATTATGTTTACTGATAAATTATAATAATCATTTAACTGAATTAATCAAATGTATCATTTATTTAATTTCTGTAAAAATAGACGTATTTTCTCTTAAAATTTAAAATATGCAATTTCAATAAGTATATATAACTGTATGTGATGTGTATATACTAAATTTATTTTCAATTCTATTATTATTTTGTTATTTTGTTATTTCATTCTACATGCCTATATGTATATTGAATTGTGTTTTAAATTTTATAATTTTAAATAATTTTTAAAAAAGGCTGTTGAAGTTATTACTGTAAATGTCTCGGTCAATAATTGAACTTTTATGGCAACTCTAACGTAGTGTCATATACACTGTTGATCCGTTTATTATTAGTTCTGCCAAGTACAACTATGGACATATTTCATCGTCAACAACCAACGAATCGCTATTATTTTGTATGTCGATCAACATACATTACGCACATTATTACGTATTATAATAGTACAATGTGCGCGTCGTGCATATCATATCGCAACGAGAATTAATTATAAACCATCGGTGTAGGTATTTCATGTTCAGCGGAAAGCATGGAATAACCATCTATTCTCATAGGAAGTCACGATAAAACATATGCACGCACACTAATACCACATGTATTTATGTAATATATATTATACGGTAGTAGATGTAGTTTTTATGTTTATTTCTCGTGGTTTTTTTTTTTTTTTTTTTCAAACGTAGCGATATCAAAAAATAAATAAATAAAAGATTTCTATTCGAATATTATCCTTAGCATTGCACGGTGTTATTATTTTTTTCATAAACAAGACCTAGGGTGAGTTATCACTCTCGGCGGTATCTACGGTAGCGCAATACAAACTTTTTGTATAACTGTGTAGTTTTAGCGAGATAAAAATTAGATAACAACAATAATATGATAGACGCGTGTACGTTCATATACATAATATATACGTAATGATGGGTATTATTTTCGTGGAAACTTTTCGGTACCACATTATACCAGGGCATTTTTATGGTGAAATATTCTTCCGAACGCGCATTGCACGTCCCCCCACAATATAACAATACGATTTCGGGTCAATACGTCGTGCACCACCGCGTCGTGTGCTCATCGCGTAATCAGTTTTGTACCGCGCGATAACGTGCGTGATATTATTATTATTATTATTATTATTATTATTATTATTGCTCATGACGGCATAGCGGAGCGTACGATTTCTCGTCCAGGGCAAAAGCGTACATGGACATTAATGAGTTTCTTAACTGTCAAACTTGGCTGCATTAAAATGTTGCCCGATTTCTCGCCCCTTTGTCGGAACGCGTCCAACCCGTGTCGGAACATGCGATAAAAATATTATTATTGTAACAATACCAAAACGGATTACTGATGATTATGCGTACAGAGGTAACTGGCATTATAACTGTACGGGAGCAACAACGTTCCGTCGGGGCTTACGCCGCTCAAAGTCGAATGGCCATTATATGATAATGTACTTTTTAAAAGCTTCGCAATTACTATTGTGCAACGTAATTGAATAATCCGTTGTTATTAACTGTGCGTACATATTTTATTGTGCTTGCGGTATGTATAATTACATTTCAGAATAATTATGTTTTTCAGATTTTTATCAATATGAATTATTGCACTTTGCGAATTTACATTTTCATTTTGTTCCACGGAATTAGTTTTGGATTAAAATTTCAAAAATATTATTGTCATTGCGCGGTTCATAAAATACACTATACTTAAATATTTATTTTTCGGTTTATTCGGATACCTACTTTATAAATAAAATATACTGCCATAACTCCGAAAAACGTCATGGAACGTTTCGAAAATAATAAATGCAACGACACTACTTATTTTTAAGTGTAGTTTTTTTTTTTTTTTGGCTCATCTTATGATGCCATGATTAAGATTCTTTTCAGGTACGTCTTATGGAAATTTATTAGATGCACTCGAATTATCATCCCCTTATAACAACTATTTTAAACACGAAGAGCAATTCGTGAATAGAGTAGCATTATTTTTCGTATATTTTATTTAAAGATGACCCCGAATAATACAAATAATAGATCATTTTTGAGCTTGGTATACATTGGAACCTTCCCGGTCCTCTTTGTTCGTCGTGTAAATGAAAATAAAACATGAAAAATAAATATCATCAGAAGGGCAGTATATTATGCTTTTCGGGTTTATTAATTTTATGCTTTGGAATACACTCTTTGCATAAACATTTAATTTATGTAAATTAATATTTTCCACTGTACAGTGTTTTATACGCGTGCGAACCGTTTTACATGGAAAACACTCGATGACGAAAAATATGCTGATTTCGGTGTTCTGAAATGTTTATAAAAAAACAAAAAAAAATAAAAAAAAAACCTTTTACGTACACACGCATAATATAGCTGTACACTTACTGTGGCCTACTCAATGTGATGTTGTATTATATACTGTTATACTCTATGTCAGCGGTTCCCACTTGTGGGCCGCGAGTACCATGGTACTGGGCCGTGAGCCGTAGGTATAATATTAAATATTATATGTATTTAAAATAATATTGTTATAGATTTTTTGTTATATTTCTGATCATAATAATATTTAATCAATTTTAACTATAGTGTTCAATACGTGTAGGTACAACTAACGATACGATATCGAACGTTTGAATGTAGTTTTATGTTATTATAGTTCGTTGATTATTACTATTATCATTTTTATCGTATTTATCGTGCACCGCGTTCGGGTTGCGATATACATAATAGGTCTTTCGATTTCGTAAATTGGTAAACTAGTTATTTTACGACCGTGCGGTTGTGTGTTTATGCGTCGTTGTGTCTGTTGTGAGTTACTACATAGTAGTACGCATAGTGTCATACTATTAACTACGGTACACGTAAATATGGATGCTTGTTTTCGAACTGGATCTTGTCGTAAGACGAAGCTGTCAACTGATGAAGGAACTAGTAGTAGTGGAACATATTTTTTTATCAAATATTTTTTTTTACAAAATTAGTGGTCCGCGAAACTAAAAAGGTTGGGAACCGCTGCTCTATGTATACGTAGTTCGATCGAGTCCGCGGTTTTGTTTTTTTCCGATTACTACTGCAAAATGTATACGAACTGCGGTTGATGGTTATACGTGAAACGCAAACGTCTCACAATGAATCCATCCGTTTCTTATGCAATGACGTAATGACGTATAATCGATCGGGGCCCGCCGCCGCGCCGCGCGCCGTTGTGTATAAGCATCACGGGCTTGATAATCCGAAAAGCTGGAGTTTTTAAATTAATCAATGTTTTCCGGACGGGTTTTTCTCATTTTTTTTTTTTTTCTATTTTGAGTATCCCCCCACCTGACGGTTGGCAGCCGATAAAACGAACGGAAATCACTCAGTTCATTGTCACGTGTAATGACATTGTTGCGTATTTTTAATTATTGAGCATTATGTTGTATGCCGGTGATCATTGCATGTGTACCTACCGGGGCTTATTTGCGTTTCTTTTTTGTGTTTGTTCTGATTATGATTATTATAGAACAGTGTACCGAGTGTGTTCGATGCGAGCTCATACATAAATATCTGTATGCTCCACACTATCGTGTAATTTTTTCAATATTTATATTCATGTTGTCACGGGCAGTTCAATTCGCACTTTATCGTATTGTCTTTTCATTATTATTATCATCATGCCAAACAGGCAAATGTTTGTATAATATACAGTAGTGCTCATAATCAACTAAGTCATTTCGGTAAAATAAATTGAACGGACATAATATGTCTGAACGAGAACAATCGGAATGTAACATTATTCCTCGTGAAATAACGTTCACGGATAAATGTGTAATATTATAGATTCGATTTGACCCGCGGAAAATGTACGGGCAATAGTTATATAACTCAAGTGATGTGGATCCGCGCGTTGCTGAGCTGTACAGATCTGTAAAATATTTCATTTTAAACGCATTTTAATTACGGTCGACAACAGTCGGTTTCGTTCGCTGCGAATCAATAGCGACATAATATAACAGAGTTGTATCTATATACATAGATATATACATAACAACTTATATTTTTATTTCTACTTACAACCACGTGATAACGACTAACAAGGCTTTCGACGATATTCATAAAAATAATAAGTACTTTCTTATTAATCAGAATTTCGTAAATTTACTATGAAAATATTGGTCTGCATATTTAAACATTTCCCCTTTTTTTTCCTAAACTACAAAGAAACATTAAAAAAAAAAAACTTCAAACGAGTAAAGAGTATAAAGTGTATTGTCTTTTCTCGGAGACCTTGTGTAACAAGTATAAAAGTGTAAAATATTATTATATACGTATACATCGGGATTACAATAAACATATTTATTCTTAATAATTTACATTTATATTCACTTTATTTCAAACCATGCGTATCAGTTGTAGATTTCTCGGAGAGTTTCGCGGTGTACAAACCGCATTTAATTATATTGCTCTGAGCCGTGAGTACATTACGAATATGATTACAATAATATTATCAAGCGTAATATATATATATAAATATTTATCGACACGGCACAGATTTCCGGTATCATTTTGTTTTGAAACGTGTATTGATTTAAAGTGAAATGTTCAGGTTCTCAACGCCATACCATTTATTTTCTTTCAAATTTGCATACGAAATACAACAATAAAACATCACAGTTAATTGAATAGTAATATTATATCGGAACATTTAGAATTGAATAAAAAATTAATAATATGTTGAAAGAAAATACTAAAACGTAAAGATGTATTATTAAATATTTATTTTTCTATCCGATATGTAGGTGTATTACTATTTTTTTTTTTTTTTAAATAATTTATAATAATAATTTTTATAATTTTAATTTGTCTAATTTCTCTTCAAATAAAATCAGTTCCGATGTCCGTTATAACAGTAGACTGATCGTGTTTAAAATGTTATCCGACGTGCCTCAGAGGCCAAAATGGATGTTTGTCGACTTAGTGGAAATCCACTAAGACGATATACTATATATACAAATATTATTGAAAATAATTTATAAAAATAATTTCATTAAGAACACATTGATCTTAATCGATCCGATAGATGTAAAAATATTCGTATCCAAGTTTTCAGTGGCTCACAAGTTCTCAGACTGTAGCGAATCTTTCGGCATTGGAAGTTAAAATTCGATACAAAATCCAGGATAACCGAATGAAATGGACGGATCAAGGTTGAACCTTTGAAACCTTGTGTCCAGAGCCTTAAACGACACGCGAGTTTTCGGAATGAAATCGCAAGCTGATATTGAAGCTCAAACTGTTTACGATGCGGTCGGTTGTTTTGGCTTGGCTATAATATGATGGTGCTATACGCCTAGGACGAAAGCAGTAATTAACACAAAAAGTGGTTGATTTATCTTGCGAATCTTTTGCATAAGTTATTAGTAGGACTGGAAATTTTAATGTCTTTAAAAATCGCGAAAAATGACCTTAAAAAAATGCAAAAATTACTTAAAAATGCCTAAAATTAAAAAAATGACCTTAAAATCAAAAATTATGAAAAAATTAAAAATAAAATTTCTTATTCCAATTAAAAAATACCTTAAAAATATTTGTAACAATACAAGCATCGTACAGAGCGCTTCAGAAAAATGCTAAGTGCAACTTAGAGTTGATAAGTTTTTATTTAATTTAACGTGGTCAACTCTGTAAAATCTGTACGATTTTTATTTACAAATAAGAAAATCGTTCGATATTACAGTTATTAAAATCACATGTTCTTTATTTCAATCTCTTTAGTGTTCCACGTTTGAAATTCCATTAATAAATCCTACGATTACAGAAATCCAATGAATCGTATTGCCAGAGAGTGTTATGAGATGATCAATTTTGATTTGTTTATTAATGTGAATGATTTATATCCTTCAAACGCACTTGATTTCCAGCCATTTAGCACATTTTTAAATGTTACCGTGTAACTACAAATTAGATTGTTAGGTATATAGTTTCTTTACATATTCATATATATTTATTACAACTTTGTTTACTAATTTATATCTTGCTATAATAAAAGTTGTATTTACTGTGTTGTTAAATCTTGATTGTATCAATAGTTGTATAAATGTTGATATAAGATTAATACAATTACTGTTCTACTTAAACCTTAAGGGCGTTTATTTAAATAAAATTTAGCTGTTTTTTTTTTCCGCCGGTTGATTTCTGAAAATATGTCATAATATTTTTATTACGTTAAATACACTGAATCATCATTATTTAGGTTAATTCATTTATTTAAACTCTTATAAAATGTCTCTTATTGAGATTATATTTGGTAAAAACATATAATAAATCTTTAATAAACCGAACAAGTGAACACCACATAGCATTGGACTGAAGTTTAAAATGCTATAATATCAGTGCATGCAAGTTTTATCAATATCTTAACACATTCAATTATCACGTATAAATTACAATTGATATTCTATCGTGTATTTTATTATTTTATTTTCCGAAATATTATCAATAATTAATATTTGATCGTATTTTATAGTTTTTACAGTATCAAAAAACATTGAATCTACTCAAAGGGGTAAATAGTATAAAAATGATCTGGATCACGTAAAAAATAAGCGATATCTCACAAATAATTTTACTTTAACCATTTTTACATCACCCGATTATCATACCCGTAACACATATATATATATATTATAATATATATATGAGATTAGCTATATTTAGCCAAGTTTACTTCGGGGCAACGAGCATAAAGGATGATTTATGTATGAATGAAATATTAATGATACTTCATGTGAAAACAATCTAAATAGTATACATTATATTTATATTATCATGCGGTTTAGCAATGACGGAGCAAAGCAAATGTATGCACGGTGTACTGTTTTCGGTTTAAAAAACACGTGCCTGTTTGATCGTGCGACTAAAGTAACCACACAAGAAATGCGTCCCAAAATAAAGTCTCTGATAAGTGGGTACACGAGTTGCGTCCGTAAAAGACTACACAAATTATTGCGTCCGATTATATCTTATTTGGTGTTGTAATAGTAGTTATTCGTGTGATCTCAAAACTGCAAGAATGTACTTTGAAGTATGTAATAATTGTAATTTGATTTGGATCGTGTTGTTGGTGTGATATACGTTCGTGTGATTTTTGTTAAAAATACTATAAAACAACTGCAGTCATTTTTAAGTGATAAAAAATAAAACATTGCAAAAATATGGCAAAATACGAAAGTGGCTAATCAATCCGTTTTGACTATAATAATAGATATTGAAGTTTTTTATAAGTTTTTTCATTTTTAATTTACCATATTTTATACTTATTATTGTTTATTTTAGGTAATTAATATATAACATTCTTATAATTTAATCCAACACGCATCTAATTGCACATTACAATGATATAAATTAACATTTTTAACCAACCGATAGTCATAATTTGCAATCACTACAGTCCTCAGGTATGTATGAAATGACAAGGGAAATAATGTCGTTACATCGAGACGCAATTAATGTAGCCGATAAATACGACTGGGACGCAATTCGTGCGGAAAAGGATTTCGGGCGCAATTTGTGTGCACCTGATTTTTTTTTTTTGTACGATCTGAAAAAATATTTTTTACAATATATTCAAATGATGATTGTTAACAATATTTATAAATGAGTATTTGTAGAGACAGCAGTATTTTGATTTCAATCAAGAATGAAGTTGCCAACAATTGTTGGGTCTTCGGACTGAACTACAATATCGAAATACTATCATCGGAAATCGTCAACGTGCCAGTTAAACGTCGCGTTCGCTTCAGGTTCGGTTGTCCGTCACTCGGGAGCTGACAAGTATACTCGTCATCGATGTTTTTCCGGGAACCACGGAAATCTAATAGTAATAATATCAGCAAACATGTTGTGTGCACCAGTGGAAGCAGCGCCTGCTAAGTCTGATTTAAAGGATTTATGGGCGGTGGTCCCTCAAATTTAATTAACATCGTTGTGCATACTAGGTTTCCGTTAATCCCATTCCATCACCTTCTCCGTGAACTCTTCCCACATATATCCTCTTGGCTCGGCCATAAGAAGCACCCAGCGTGTAGTATATCTCGCCAAAGCAACATTCTCGATTAGCATTGTGTGCAATACCTAACGCCCCCGTTTACATTATAATACATAGTTGGCTGCAGTGGTGGATTTACGGAGGGGAGTCCATGAGTTCTGAACTTCCCTCCCCCCCCAGCGACTAGTGCGGAGAATAACACATTGATGACCAGGTTAATCAGAGTAGAATTTATCGAGGTGATTTGATGATAGTCGTAGGTACCTTTCGTAAATATTTATCGCAACGAATACACAGTGTCGTATACGCCACGCAAAGGCTTGACGTATAGAACAGATATTTTTCGGTAGATCAATTCCTCGACCCAGAACTAGCAGATGTAAAACCTGTTGTAAAAGATATATTTAGTTCTTCTTCTGGTGACCACGAAGACGAGTACTGCGCAAAAGTTTTACTAAATAAAATCCCTCAGATTTCACACTCTACCACTCTATGAGGTCGTTTTACGCTCGAACAACTGACCACGAAAACGAGTACTGGATAAGAAAATAATTATTACAAAGCCTTAGTACCTTTTAAAGTTTACCGTATATGTAAACTTTTACAAAATCTCGGGATACCAAATAAAAAGGAAAAACACTTTAAATAAAATGTTTTCAAAAATCAAACTCAAATTTAAATTAAATGAAATATAAAATAATACCATGCCAAAGTTAAAAATATAAAATTAAGTTCACAAAACACACCGTAGTTTCCACATATCCGTGGAAACGACGGCACCTTCACTAACCCGCAGAGACGACAGCCCGATTCTCGGCTTACCGCTTCCTTAAGTATATATCATTCCTTGCCAGGTTAGCACTTTTTCCGTGGTGGCGAGTTTCGGTGTCGGCCGTTAAATCAAATTTGTATACAATTTAAATATGCTTATATGCTAATATATAATATTTTATATATTGTAGTATTAGGCAATTTTAACAAATCAGCGCTAAAATACCGCTGAACAAATTATAGTTAGGTCGTGGGAACTGTCGTCCAACAGGATGTACACTAGAAATTTAATATTGTTAGAATTATCCTAGTCAGTAAGTTTACGTATATTTAAAATGTAATAGTATTTAAAAATCATCTTAGTCAGTAAGTTTACGTATATTATGTAGAATATAAAGACAGAAGACAAAAAAAAATAAAGGACTCTTATGGTGATCGTGTGGTGATCACCGTAGGGAGTTTATGCTCTTTTAAGTGTTGATAAAATTTCTTTTGTGTATGTCGATACATCGATTCCAATAGGCGTTTTTTCTATGATTATGAAATATAATTTAAAATTATGGTGCCAGGGTAACGTACCTCGAATACACTATGAAATTGAACATAATTGCAAATAATTATTAATTTATCGTGCACAATTTATTGATTTATTAAAGCTTAAAGTTCGTATACTACATAGTCATTTGAAAACGCGGAGCATGGTCATACGCACCGCGTTATCAAAAATACCATCATATCGCGCAAAATACAATGCAACGTGATAAGTGATTAATCTATTAATTATTAAGAACCTTATTTCCCCCCCCCCAAACGAATTTCGATAAAATTTCGATAAAAAAAAAAAAAAATGTTAAGGTACCTTTATCGATGGGAAATTAACACAACAGTATTATTAGATAGGAAATGAAAAATTATAATTTACAAGCGGCGAAAAATCGATTTTTGTCGAATTATTCGATTAGAATTTTTCGATTAACCGGGTAAGAGTGAAAATAAAAAACATGTATAAAAGCAATTGCGTTATAATACATTTTTGTATACTAAAGTGCGATTTAATTCTCTACAGTGTGAAAATAGTTCCGAAACTTTTATTATTTGTTCGTTTCATGAATAAAACGATTGTTCGGTGTGGTCATTATAATATTTTATACGTTTACATATACGTGTCTATGTATATTATTATATTATGATAAATACAAAAAAAGCACTGAAAAGGTGGGAATATGACTGAACTGTCATCGCGTAAACTTTGAAACTCACGTATAAAGAGATAAAAAGCCCCGAGGAATTAATTACGGATAAAATTTAGATTAAATAGAATATACATATAATTACGACCGTTATTTGACCATTTTTGTTTAAGAAAACGCGCACGAAAAACTGTAATTTCCGATGGCCGATTTATTTTATAAATTCATTGAAAAAGTTTCTGGAATGAATTTTAGATTTCTTCTCAGCTTTTCAAAAAAGAAATATTTAAAATCCGGTTAGGGGAGAGTTTTCATTTCCATGTGAAAAGATAAATGCAATTTTGAAGTAGAACCGAGTCCTGTAAAAAAGTTATTTACTATAACAATACCAAAAGTTTTCATTGACCTTAACCGGATGAATCCCAAAGCAGATAAATATCGTACGGGAAAATCTAAAACGGCTGAACTAGAAAAACCTTTATTTATTTGCTTAAAATGAACCCATGCGAACTTTCTGTTAAAATTTTGGCAAAACATAAAGTATGGAAATATGGCCAAAACCTTCAGAGTGTAGTGCACTACACAATCTGCTAACAAAAACGATAAAGAACATCATTATAAATACTATATAGATAATGACATGTAAATGGTTTACTTCAATAATTACAAAATTCGGGTTCATTTTTTTCTCCAATATAGCCGTATTAGAAGATATGACAGCCTTGTTTTTGATTTGCTTATTTTTAAGGAATTAATAGAAATTGTCACACAATTACAGTGAACTGTTCAATTATATTTTACCCGATTGACAGTATTGTAGTAATTTAATGTTTACAGCGTTGCTTCAATTGTTATTATATATTTTTTTTTTTTCTTATTGTTACGATTGACATTACTTTCGCGTTGAACTAATATTTAAACCAATCAATGTCAACACTACAGTTATAAATATAGACCAACACTAATTATATACTACTACAGCAAAGTGACGGTAATATACAAATTCAATTATAATTAGTTCGAATAATTGTATATTTACCCACTTGCGTTTGTTGAGCAACGGCTTTCGGATATAATTTATCGTACCTACGTTACAATTGAAGTTAATGGATTTGGCACAGAATAATACGAGTAGATACGAGTTAATCAATACTCGAAACGTTTACGGACGCCATGCAACGTTCTTATAAGACGATGATCGTTTACGGTGTAATTAGTGAAATGTATGTAGAAACTCGAGTCGGGTTAATTGAGATTAGTCTCCGTAGAAGGATTAGCAAATCGTTGACAATCATCGACGGTCATCAGATCGGAATAACAACAATGCGTAAAAAATCGACCACGTATTCTGTATTCGATTTTGATTAAATCGTTTTTTTTTTTTTTTAATTTCGGTAATTCATCAAAAGTACGTGAAATCGTGTACGAATTGAGTTCGGAATGCAAAAACAATACACTGCCTATGCAGTTTATACTTTTTTTTTAACATTTTCTTTAAAATCCCCGAACTCGACGAGAGGTAGCCAAAATTATGTAATATTAATCCAAAACCCGATACAAAGTAATATGGTATACGCCATGCAAAGCCATAAAACAGATATTTTTGGTAGATTAATTCCCCGTCCGAGAACTATAAGGTGTAAGACCTGTTGTAAATGTAATGGTTTGCACAATTGTATTGCATAATCATCAGTAACAATTTAAATAAAATCACATTCACGTTCACCAATAAAAAGGTAAGAAATATTCATTACATAATAAATGAATATAAAACTTATGTGATGTAATAGCACTTCGATTTTTCTACCTCTACCCCCCCCCAAAAAAAAAAAAAACCTTTTTTTTTCGTATAATTACATAAAAGATATTATATTCATTTCTTCTCTTGGTGACTGCGAAAACAAGTACTGCACAGAAATTTTATCGAAATAAACCCTCAGATTTCACATTCTACCTTTCTATAAAATTCGATTTACACTCGAATACCTGATCACGGAAACGAATGCTGGATAAGAAAATAATTATTGTACCACCTTAGTATATATTTTAATAAGTTCTCACGATCTAAGTTAACCGTTTTACCAAACCTCGGGATAATTATTAAGAGGAAACACTTCAAATAAAAATATATCTTCAAAAATAAACGCAACGTCCAGTCATATAAAAAGTTAAAATAATATAACATCAAAAAAAGGTAAAGGTAACATAAAATTAAGCTTGAAAACAAATTCGGCAAATATGCCGTAGCTCCAACACAACCACGGAAATGACAGCACTTCTACTAATCCGCGAAGGCGACAGCCCAATTCTCAACTCTGTCACTTCCTTAAGTATGCATCATCCATTGCCAAATCCAAGTCAGCACCTTTTCCGCGGAGGCGAGTACGAGTGTCAGCCATTCAGTTAAATTTGTATACAATTTAAATATGCTTATGTGCTAATATAGTCTAATACATTATTAATTATTATCAAAGAGGACACAACACTTAGTTGTTATTATTGATATTTATTTATTGTTGTGTATTTGTTGTTTTTTTTTTTTTTTGAATTCTTCTGACTTTGTTTGGGTTGTAAACTTCTTATTTAATGTTAGCGTAAACCATGCCCTAGACCTTCTTAATTTTCTTTGCTAGTTTTTTCTTTTTTTTTCAGTAAGAGTAATGTTTTCTATTGTTAATTTTTTTATTAAAAACTTTCCGTTGTCGAGTCAGCACCTTTTCAATGATGGTGACTACCGGTGTGTCCGCCGTTAAATTCAGTTTTTATATACTTTAAATACGCTTTTACGTTAATGTATAATACCTTGTATAGTTACAATCGTTTTTTAAATTATTATGAAATATACTAACTTGACAAAACAATAGTGGCCTATATATTTACAACAGTGTGTACAGTTGCTATAATACATTATGTATTATGTACCAATAACAATCCGAACGCTCTATAACAATTATTTTTAAAAAACACTATTACGGTTTACTTACAGACAATGTAAACTCTAGCGTAAGAGCGTTTCATCATCTTGTACATAATATTATAGACATTTGATCTTCCTGAAGTTTATTATGTTCCGAAACTATTTCGAAAATGATTGCAATCGTAATAATGATGACGTGAATGAGAATCTTTAATATATTAATTATCAATGTAATTAAACATTACGAATACTTTAGGTTTTATCACTGCAAAAAAAAAAAAAGAACGGATGGGCCTCGCTTTAATGTACAGTTGGGGGTGGAGTGCACCTCGTTTATAGGATGCAATGATAGGTATCATAGTATATGAATAACGATTCTGAACGGAGTTAATATGTTTGTCTAAAATGTGTATATAATAATATAGTATTTCATATTTAAATTGAAATATAATGCAATAGTATGCAATTTCGTAAAAATTTAAATTTCAAAGAGTCATAAAATTTTTCATCTAAGTCCGGTTGAAATTTTTTTTATGATTTTTGAAGAGTAGCTTATGGATAACCTAGTGTTAAAATTTTGAATCTTAAGTATGAACAGAATAAATTTTATGAATTTTTATCTACAAAATAACTTACAAATTATCGTGATTTTGACACATTTTATACAAATTTAAACTTAAAGGGCTTATAAAAAAAATTGAGTTAAACGATCTCTGATATTTTTTAGTTACGATAATTTCAACTTATTACAAACCTTGCATTAAATTTTCAAAAGTTTTTGAACAGCCAATTAAATTTTATAGATGTTTAAAAAAAAAAAATTACAAAAATTAAAAATTAAAATTGTCTATAAATAAGTCAAAATATGTGCCAAAAAAGGTGTCGTCAGACACGAAAAAAAAAAAAAACACATCATTATAAAATTAATAGATTCCATCACTCCTTTCAGAATCTAAAAATGCCTTGAATAAATTGATATTTAATGTTATATAAACTCTTCGTAATGGAAATAGTTTCAATGAATAATTTATTTTTTCTCAAGTTGTATAAAATACGCACCCTATATGAAACCCGAATTTTACTCACCCTGTATAATATTTGTGTTATTACACTGTCTGATGACCCCATCGTTTTTATACTGACCAATAACCACCAAATTATATATTGGTACATACAAAGATACATATAAATAGACCGTAGTATTATGTAAATTTAATGAAAAACTTCACCGCAACCTAATTAACAATTAAGTATGTTTAACACAATTAAATGAACGTAATTACTATTAAGTTTGTAGTGGTAAAATGTTTCCACTATCTACGGACCGACTATTATTGTTTCATAGAAGTATACCATATAATTTTGGTAAATTGATCAGAATTATTTTAACATCATATTTACACTGCACATTCGCCATTCAGTGATAGTTGATTAAGAAAAACATCTTAAAGTATGGTTTAAATAACCTGTCAATAGTTGACGGTTATATTACAATTCTTAGTTGCATATTTTAATTTGATTATTCTTATTTATGTACCATATTATTATATTATAAGTTTTTTTTCTAAATTTTATTAATAAAATACACAATTTTTAATTATATTATATTAAAATAAGGTAGTATGCGGATATAATTTAATGACTTGGACGCACATGAAAATAACAGCCATCCAATGGTGACACTCTATAAATTGATAAATTTATAATTTAAATTAAATATTATTTGTTTTACTTTTTTTATGTCACAATATATTATGATAAGTATTTTGGTGTTAGATTTATATAATTGTATAATTATTTCAATTTTCTCACCAATGCTAAAACGACTCAGTATAACTCACGTCCTTATGTAACTGGAATAAATTAAATGTTAGTACTCGAAATTAACATTGATAAAAAGCTGTTTGTATTATTTAAAAGTTAAATCGAAAAAGAGTAAATAGAATAATGAATTATATAAACCAATGGTTATTAACCTCTTCTGTACTATTAGAAAATATTCAAAAATTTCTCAGTCCCTCATATTAATTTAAAAAATTACCAATTTTTTATATTTTTTACAAATAATCTATATATAATAGTCGTTTGCTGGCATTTTTATTGATAGGCACACGATAACCATAACTAGTCTTTGATAATTTTTCATCTCTTGATATTGTAAAATATAAATATTAAATGTATAATAATGATAAATATAACTTTGTGATGACAGTTTGTGCCTTCTCGGCAATTTTTAAATGCCTTTCTCCCATCTCGGCTTGGTAAACACTGTTATTAATCATGATTATTAAAACAATGATTTATAAAAAAAATTATTATTGTATTTATATAAGTATACACATATTTATGTCCCTGTTCGATCTATCCCTAACATCGGAAAGACCTTCAAGTGATGGTCGAATAAGCTTTCAAGGAGCCTATGAGTTGAGAGCTTCCCGGAAGTTTCTATAGGATATACTACGACGCTGCGTAATATCTCTAAACGGAAGATGATTTCAAAAAGTTTTTTTGATAGGATACTCTAAATACCGTATTATTTTAATCTTTTCCGGAGTTTTCACTGGAAGGCCTCCAAGATGTTTGTATTATTTCCACATAACAAGTAATAAATTTTGATGAACGGTGAAATTTGTCCATGTTTGTTTACTTTGAGTAAAAACTAAATAACTAACCGGACAAAAAACGATTCTCTATGTTACTCCTAATATTAGAATTACCAATACTATGAATATGCATTATTTTGCTACGCTTACGCATATAAACCTATGGTGTAGAGCAGCGTTTCTCAACCAGGTGGTCGTGACCCCAGGGAGGGGGGAGGGGGCACGAATACCTTGACTCGGGGTCGCGCAGATCAAAAATAATAAAACGCAGATTTACAAAATGTACCTTTTCATTTAAATATTAAGACTTTTTATTGAAAAAATTAAAATAATAATAATAAATTATCCCGAAAAGGATATAAATAAAAAATTAATAAACATAAAAATAAATACTTAGTTTTTATTCCACCATGGATGAGAATCATTTTTCGCATAGATAAATAAGAAGTGGGGAACGGAATCAAAATTTTTAATGCCTCTGTTACCAAAATTTCATATTCATTTTTCCGGGGCATGTTATATTTCGTTTGGTTGATGATAGAATATTTTTATTGTTTGAATTTTAACTTAACCTAGATGGAGGGGGGGGGTCGTGAAATAATTGACTACATTTTATACCTATTTTGGGGGTCGCGACACTAAAAAGTTTGAGAAACGATGGTGTAGAGTACAATATATTAAGGTCTTTTGGGTAGAAATTACTTTAAATTTCTATTTAGCCTTGTATGCTCGTATAGTTTCCGGGGATTCAAAATTTAATCACGATATTTTCGATTTATTATGCTAGTTCATTGACACCTATTTCATCGTTATATGTAACGAATTATAGCATAATTATTTATATTTTATATTAAATGGTATTGATATAACTTTTAACTATAAAGAATTTAACCTTATTTTTGAATTAATTGTAATTAATAATTTATATTTTATAAATTATTATACATAAAATATTTAATAAAACTACTCTGATATTATATTGGTTATTCACAAAATAATTGACTTCAATTTTTGCTATAGATTATTCAAAAAACTTATATCATCTGACAAATGAAAATTACTTTTGTCGTAATATTACTTATGTCTGTTTCTATCATTAAACGGTTTTGAAGTATTCACTTAAACACTTAAAATAATAACTTTATTATTAGATGGATTGAAATAAACTCTGAAGTATAAAATTATCAGTATAAGAATCACAGAATAATGACAATTTAACTTTAAAATATTTTTGACGAGAAAATTACATAAAATATTAGTTTTCTTCATGATTTTAATCTATTTTAGTTGTTCACTACAGACATATCTTGATATTTTTCAGATTTTAATTTTAAAACGTTCCATAATAAAATTATCAAACAAAAATAATAGCCTTGAAAATAATTATTGAAATAATCTTCAGCGATAGAAACTCACGAAGTGAAAAGTTTCTCCAAAATAAATCACATTTTTCATTTGTCAGATCATATTAGTCTTTTCATTTATCTATAGTCCATACCTACTAGCTACAATAATATTAAATAAATATATATATATATATATTATATTGCATGAATCACTGCAGTAGTCTTATGTCAATGTCCATTTAAAACATTATTATTATTTTTTTTTTTTTTTATAATATACAACTACGCCCATAGAAAGAATTGAAAACGCAAGGAATATTTTGTACGAAAAATGTTGTCGCTATAAATATTAATAAGTTAAGTTTTTTGAAAAAAAAAAAATAATATTTTATGCTAAAAGCAAACGATATTTTTCTAATTGAGCACATTTTCAACAAGAAATATCTCGCTTTCATTTGGAGTGAAACGTAAAAACTGGTATATGGCATACTTTAAAATAAAAATAACTGTCGGTAAACTGGGAAATCATCATATCGTCACTATTTATTATTTTTTTTATACATTTTATACGAGACTTGAAACTGTCTGCTGTTTTATATATTATTTATATCATGTTATTAGAGACAGAAATATAATTAAAATCATTTTTATCGGAGCGGAACAAACGGTCGATTCGAGACTAAACATATTTATATTTCTGCCATTCAACTATTACGTCCATTACCTCTATTTTATGTATTTTCCCGTCATTTTCCAATTCTTTTATCCGCTGATTTTTGCTTTTCACGACTTCGTGCAGCGCCGCGATCTCCGTCTCCAACAATATCTTATCCTCCTCATTCATCTTCTGCGGATGACCAAATATGAAAACAGCCGTACGTATGTCGAACATGGCAATCAACTCGACCACGTCCGCATATACTCACCAGGTACCGGTACAGTTTCCGTACGACCGAATCGGTTTTCCTCTCCAACGGGTCACAACACCGTTCGCATCGCGAGGTTTCCGCGTCACATATCCGACAGCATCTGCTGCCCGACCCTGCGATCGACCGTCGCCTCGTCAGCGTGGATCCGTCAACCACTCGGTCGGTCAAAGTCGACGAGGATCGCGGCAGGTCGCCGGCGCCGCAGATAGTTTCTGCACGTGCAGTCGTCGGATTTTCTCGGGTTGCAGTTTTTTCGCGAGCGTTCGATAAACCGTCACGCACCCACGACTCTTTGTCCAAGCACCGGCGGTGAAAAACTGACTTGCACGCTGTCGACGCGACAGATGGGAGAGAAAAACCGGAACAATAATGCAACGGACGTTGATAAATAATATTATAATATAAAAATATTTACAAAATAACGTTCATGGCGCGCGGACACCATCGTTTAATGCCGCTACTCCAGTGGCGTATCTAGGATTTTTTTCTAGGGGGTCATATAACCATAACTATTTTGTACATTAGGAACCAAGGGGACAAATATTTTCTAGGAGGATCTTGTTATCATACTTTTCCTGTTTCCGTAAAGTGCACTTATATATAACATGATTTTATTTAAAACTATACCAACATTAATAATATTAAACATTTATTTTCATATTTAATAAGTATATGCTGCATCACGAATAGATCACCAATATAGTATAAATTAAATAATCACAGATAAAATAGATTAATAGATATATTATATAAACTACCCATGAACATTAGGATATTAAACGATAATAATAATAATAATCCATCATAATTATTTAATGTTCACGATTTTCTTGAAACTACTAATATCTATATTATCTGCATAACTGTCTAAATTACTAACGGGCTGATGGAATACTAAGAAATACTAAGAATACCGTTACGGACTTACGGCTCAAGCATTTAAAAGAAAAATAAGAAAAGTGAAATGAATAAAAAAAAAGGTTCTGGGGGGTGATATATCACCCAGATCACCCCCCGTAAATACGCCGCTGCGCTATTCAATATTGTATTGTACTATATGTATAGTCTCACCCGTACACTTCAACTTCGGTTCAAAGCACGCTCTTCGGTCGCACAAACAACACGTTTCCAGTAATAATCCCGCGGCCGCGGTGCCCTCGTGCCGACCGTCACAACCGCGGGCAATACCTTTCTCCGTTTTCACAATATCGCCCATCGCCCGTCCGGACATCGAATAAACACTACGGACAAAACGTTCGGATAGTATTTTGCCTTCGTTTGTCTAGACCAGAGGTTCCCAACCCTTTTTGACTCGCGGCACACCAAATTATTTTCTTAACGTCCGGACGTACCCTATGGCCTGTGCCCTATACTCTACACTGAATACGCAATAGTAATATATTATCGTGTATTTAAATGTATAACTTATAACTCAGATGATATTTTTAGCTAAGTGCCTTAGTATAAACAAAAATGGTGTAAGTAAACATAGGGTATAGTCTGTTTTATTACTCACGGCACTATATTTTTTATTAAGTCGTTTTATATAAAAAAAAAAAATAATAAATAAATACATATTTCAAGTAGTTTCACGGCACTCTAAATTTAAGTTTACGGCACCCTGGTTGAGAATCTCTGATCTAGACTATCACCGTGGTTTTATGAATATGCATTGTTATGTGCGTAGCGGATCACGAGAAACGTTTACGAAAAACAGTGTTTTTATAGTATGTATCGCGGTGTCAACTTGAGAGTTCAACAGTTCGGGAATTTGTTAAACATGTATTTACATCGTCATTATGGTTATGATAATGTCAGAGTTGTTGGACGACTCCCAATAATTATAGAAGGAAAAAAAGAAAAAACAATTCCTTTTAACGTTTAACTCTAACGCAATATCAAGCTTGACATCATTATCAAATGTGGTATTTGTCACGTTTGTTCGTCGCCACCTAGCGTCTTCAAATTCAAAATTAAAATGAAACCTATAGACGTCTCCCATATTATATTCTGGTAAAAGATACAGTTTTCGAGTTCACATAACATATGTCTCATTTTTTCACCCAAAGGACAGTGTTTAAGGATAAAAAGTATTTCATGCTTACAGTTATTCATGTTACGGACATACATAAATTAAGTCCTCATCAGTTTTACTAGCAGCTAAGTTTAAATCAGAGGCGGATGTACTATATATCATAATTAAATTAACTACCTATGATAGGTACATGAGAGAATTACTTAGAATCTATGTATGCAAATATAATCTCCAAATATACGATTATTGGGAAGATGACATCGGGTAGAAACTAGTTAATAGAAATAAGAAGATTCCCAGAATTTAGAAAACGACAAGATCATAAATTAGGAACAACTGACCTCGCGGGACAATGGAAAGGACCAATGTAATTGTAATAATAATACAGTAATAATAATACATACATAAGGGGTATACAAGGAGGTACGAACAGACTCAAAGTCAGATGCGTTTAGTCCGATCATACATAAGCACCTTCACGTTAGTTACATGTTTTACTAAAGTTATAATAAAAACCTAACATTGAATTTAACAAAGAGTCTTTATTTAAAGTCCCTCATTCCAATATCAACAGTACTACGAGCAGTGATGACATGCAACATTAAATTATTGTTAAATCATTTTTTTCTTTTAACTTCCATTACATTTATTTTATCACTTATATAATATATTTTGTGTTCTTAATTATTAACTCGTTGTCTCCAACACAAACTATTAGCTTAAAATAGATAGATAATCATGTAAAATATTAAATAACTCAATATTTTTAGATCCTATGTAATTTATTATGGTTTAAAAAAAAAATATTAAATAATTAATTTCATTTTAATGCTATTATTTATTATATTATAATTTTCAATGCTGGACACTTAGAAATTTCAATTATTTCGTGAAATAACCCAAAGGATTAATCACCCTTGGTTCGAAGCTAAACATCCTTCAATCTCGTCAACGTGATGTAATTGCCACCGTTCGTGTATGATCTGGGTGTTCTGCTTCGTAATAGACATCCGCATTTCTAACATCGAAACCAGCTCAAAATATTTTAGCTTATCCGACTCCGACTTAATATTATTATGAAGAAAATCTGATACCCGAATTGATGGTCCAGCTTCGTTTAGTATAATATTATTCTACGCCAATGTGAAATATAATTTATTGAGTACGATCGGATTCTACATATGATCTAATAATATTATACCTACCGAGTTCTTCGCATTTTTACCCTCGTCTAATCCAAAAGTCACGAATCGCAAACAGTAATATTTCTTAGTAAAACACGATTATTGATTTTATTTAAATTTTATCTTACTTCAGAAGGTTTAAATAACATTGCTCTCATTATTAGATATAATACTACATAGTTCAGAACTTTCGCATTTTGACTTTGCTTGGTTTTGATATTTTTACAAAAACATAATCATATTATATTTGACCCAATCTAGCTAGCATAAACCTATTCATATTATTCATTTAATGTAATACACAATACTGACACGATGTTTGAGCAATAATAATAGCGTCTAGACGAATCCACCCATTTAAATCGAATGAAAGTGTAAATATGCTACTCACATCACATACCTACTTCGAGATTTTTTCCAGGCGGATATCGTGAGTTGATGCACTAGCAAGTTGTGAGAAAACTCTTAACTTTTAGAGATGCATGTTGACCATAATTTTGTGAAACCAAATGTAACCAAGAAAAGTATGGCAATTTTACATGGCAACAGAGAAAATAACCAATACTATAAATGAGATTTTTTCAATATTTTTTATTCATCTGCATAGGAAACTGGGTGTTTTGGTGATAGCCAGTTTATATTTGTATTAAAAAACTTTTAATAATTTAAACTAGCTGTCGTTTAAATATGATTGTGGTCACGCGTATAGACTTCAGAAACATTCAATTTAATACACTAAAATATTTGTCAGATCGTCCGCCTGGCACTTCTGTCAACAAACCGTTCATTTGCCGTTATTCGTGTACCTGTAGTAGAGCTCTGCAAGCGTATTCGACGCTGTCTAGGTGAATATATCATAAACATAAAATATGTTATGTCTATAATATATATATATCATACGTGCGACCAAGGGATTTGGCTGTATCATTATAAATTCCGTTTCTGATGATACACGCTTACCGTCAGTTACATAACAGCTGTTGTAATTCAGTCGATTCCAAAAATGTATCAGTAATTAGTGCGCATAATATACAGCGTGCTCTTATGAAACCTGCAATTACGTTGTATTGTTGCGTATAGAGTGGCTTTACTATACAAGTTCGATTCAATGAGCTCTGTGCGTTAAAAGGAGGCATTTACATTTAACGTTTTATCCTACTGAAGGGTCGCAGATTGTAGTCAAACAACAACTATTTTATTTTTAAATCGATCGACAGACTTAATCACACATCCATGATAGGAAACATATTTTCATTCTACTTTTTCAGCTAGAAAACTACCGTCCCAACGTATCATTACGTATCACTTTTTATGGATGTATGGAAATTGTATTGTTACATTGATCATTATTTTTCGATTTTACGTTTTAAAATAATCATATAATACACATCGTATATTAATCATACAATATTGTTTATAGCCTAACCTAGTAATAAAATACTATTTTTCACGTGCTGCAGTTTAGTATATAAGTTTTACTTGTATAGGTACTACTCACGCATCCGTTCTAAAAACGAAACACTACACTAACAGACTTACTGCTCGACTTTTTTCCAACAATCTTCCAGAAAATCCAGCCAAATGCCTCAAACGAATCTGGTCAAGAGATTTTCTAAATGTTCAACTTATACATTAAATTTAAACCGAAATTATACACATTTGTTGCTCATGATGTACAGGTGTTTCTAATGTAAAACCCCATTCCCGTCTATCTCTGTTCTTTTATATTGTATAACCTTTAAACGGTTTACTTATTGTACACCAATGTATAGACTGCAAATAAATAATAAACGATTAAAAAAAAAAGGTTTATATAATTGTTTTCATAGTAATATATTATATAATATATGCGTACTAAAACCCATTTTATTATTCATTACTGACAATTGTATAATAATGGATAATTGTTTTAAATTCGGATTACAACGAATTACAAAAAATAAATATTTACAGTGATCACTCCTTATGGGACTCACTTTGGGGCTTGATTATTTGACTCCATTAACCAAACGAGTCAATAAGACGAATATATACCCCCTTTCCAAAAAAAAAGAAAAAAAGAACGGGTGGGGCTCGCTTTGCTGTACAGTTGGGGGTGGAGTGTACCTCGTTTATAGGATAAGTCATTATTACAATGGATTTGTAAAATTTGAATGCAATGATAGATATCATTGTATACGAATAACGATTCTGAACGGAGTTAATATGTTTGTCTAAAATGTGTATATAATAATATAGTATTTTATATTTAAATTGAATTATAATGCAATTTCGTAAAAATTTAAATGTCAAACGGTCATAAAATTTTTTCCTTTGGGTCCGGTAGAAATTTTTTTTATATATTTTTGAAGATTAACTTATGAACAAACTAGTGTCAAAATTTTAAACCTTAAGTATAAACAGAAAAAATTTTATGAATTTTTATCTACAAAATAACTTGCAAATTATAATGATTTTGACATATTTTATACAAACTTGAGCTTTATAAGCTTATAAAAAAAATTTGAGTGAAACAATCACCGTTATTTTCTAGTGAAGATAAGTTAAGCTTATTATAAACATTGTATTAAATTTTCGAGAGTTTTTGGCCAGCCAATTAAATTTTATAGGTGTTAAAAGAAAAAAAATTTACAAAAATCGAAAATTTAAATTGTCTATAAATAAGTCAAAATATGTCAAAATACTTTGAAAACTGAACCACGTATAGAGAACACCAATATAAAGGTTTGGTGAAAATTTCAAGTTGTTGCAAATTTTCGTTTTTGAGTTGGAGCATTTTAAAAAAATTTAGTTTGTAAAAACATGATTTTGCGTAAAATTTCCCGTTTTTTCGTAATTTTTTTATTGTTTTTTTCGGTTTTTTAAAAAAATATTGAAAACGTTGGATTTTTGACTTGCCCAAGTACCATCTACATTCACTTTCCTATCAGAAAAGTTGCTGTTTAAGAAAATCGAAGCATTTTTACTACCAAAAATCGTGTCCTCAGACACAAAAAAAAAAAAAAAA
>JAIPRK010002169.1:0-26983 GCA_025469195.1 Chaitophorus viminalis | reverse complement strand
TTTTAAATTAAATCTTTGGACTTAGAATATTTTTGTATGTAACAGAATTAATTCTTTGGACTTAGAATAATTTCACAATAAAATTATAATAAGTTCATATCGAGTATATTATTTATCTTCCTCATTCAAACATCAAACACGACTACACCCTTGAGTCGTGGGCACGCATCAATTTAAAGGTTTTCCTGATCATCTTCAGAAAAAAGAATTGTTCGTCGCCAATTGGTCTGAAACAATAAATTAGTAATTATTATAATTTATTTTTACTAATAAAAATGAATTGGTGAATATAATTACATTTTTAACAAATGAATTTGCTTAATTAAACATTTTTTAATGTACTTGTATATATATTTTACTGTGCCTCTTTAAATATTAATATTAATATAGAAACCAAAAATTACAGCTATATATTTTAACATTTAGGCCATCGATGATTCCCAAAAAGATTTATTTAATGAAGAATCTTCCTGCAATTATAAAGTTTTGACTACAACAATGGTAATTTGTTTTTATTTTTATATTTAAAACACAATATGTTATAAGTAATGCAATTTGAATTTCTTAGGTTACTTGTGGTATTTGCAAAAAGCAAATGATATTTGAAGAATATGATTCTAATGAACATCGCAGTATTCATTATAATCTCTGTTGGTTAGATGGCAAAGAACATAAAATTGTAGTTTTAAAAATAAATAGGTTTAATAAATTATTTTTAATTTATTTTATTTTATATAGGACTTTATTGATACACCAAAAATTATAAATTTATTAAAAACAGTCACCAACAAAAATAGATCTGGGAGAAAATTCAAATGTGAATTTTGTGATGACATTAAATTGACTTTGGCTGGATTTGCTAATCATTTGAGAATATGTAAAATTAATGTAAGGACAACAACTTCAAATGTGTATTAATATTTTGTTTATTTTAATTATATAATACTTAATATATTAGTTTATATAATTTATTACTACTACATTTTTTACTAACCAAAAATTAAATTAATTAAAGGATTCAAATAATGAAAATCAGAGTAATAAAAGTATTCAGTGCAACATAGAAATACCTAAAGAAAAACATTTTCAAAATAAAATTAAAATACTGCAACAACGTCTTAAGCGAAGAGATACTAAAATAAAATCATTAAAAGGTAACAATTATTTCAATAATCTTATATTTTAAATCAATGTTATTTATTCATTTATAGGTCTTATTACAAACATTAAGAAAAATGTTCCATCTTCAGATAAAGTGACCATGATGCTTGAGGAACAATTCGGTGAGTTACCATTGGCTTTATTTTTGCATGAACGCAAAGCTAAGACAGCTAAAAAAAAGGCACACGCTACAACACAGAGATAAAAGAATTTGCTAAAACGCTTTATTTTTATTCTCCTAGGGTATATAAGTATGTACGTACGCTTTTTTTCCTTCCTCATCACTCTACTATCCGAAGTTGGATAAGCACCATGAAATGTGAACCTGGGTTTTTAGAAGGTGTATTCATATTTTTAAAACATGAAGTTACTAAAAATACTTGGTTACAAGATTATTCTCTAGTTTATGTCCATGTCCATGTCCATAAGAAAACAATTGATTTGGGAATCAGATAAGGGAAAATATGTTGGAAATGTAGAAATTGGCTTTGGAGAAAGTTCAGAGCTTGCGACTGAAGTTTTAGTAATTATGATTGTTAGTTTGCCAAAACAATTTAAATGTCCAGTAGGTTTTTTCTATGTTAATAAGATTGACAGCAGTATCTTATGTACTTTGGTATCAACTGCTATTATAAAGTTGCATGAAATAGGTATAAAAGTGTGGAATATAACTTGTGATGGAGCTTCTGCTAATGTACAATGTTTTAAAAAATTGGGCTGCAATTTTGACATTAACTCCTTGAACACAAAATGTACTGAAGAAAATTTTTTAGAAGTTTACGCTACATTTGATGCTTGTCATATGCTTACATTAGCTCGAGCAGATTTGCTTTAGCAGATAAACGCTTTTTTCAATCGGATAATGGTTATATAAAATGGTCTTATTTATGCTCATTAAATACATTTCAAAATGATTTAGGATTAAAATTTGCTAATAAACTAACGGCTCAACATATAAATTACAGAAATTCAGTGATGAAAGTTTAGCTGGCAGCACAAACGTTGAGTAGTGGAGTTGCTGATGCAATAGAATACTTGTGTCAAAAAGGTGAATCTTCTTTTCAAAATTGTGAAGAGACAGTGTATTTTATTAGACAAATTGATCGTCTCTTTGATATACTTAATTCAAGAATACCTTTTTCTAAAGGGTATAAAAGTCCCATTCATCCTGGAAATATAAATATCATAAAATCTGTATTCACTGATACTACCAACTACTTAAAAACTCTGAAGTTTAATGGCATTCCACTGATATTAAGTGGAAGAAAAATGTTTCTTATAGGGTTCATCGTAACCATGACGAATACTTTGGAAATTGCTAGTAAGCTCCCTGGTAGGTCTCAGAGTCCCTTGAAATATATTCTTACTTACAAAATGTCCCAAGATGAAATCGAACTTTTTTTTGGATGTATTCGTTTAAGAGGGGAATCTAATAATAATCCGAATTGTATTCAGTTTAAAAAAAACATTAAGACAATTGTTATTTACCAAAATTATAACTGTAGAAAATGGAAATTGTTCAAATTTTGTTGCTCCTGGTGGTGATGCCTTAGACTTCCGTTCTGAGAAAAGATGAAAATCTGACGACAACTTAGATGAAACAGAAATTTATAATTATTTGGATATTCTTTCAAGTATACAGTTAATAGAATATACTAATGAAATACTTGATTATATTGCTGGATAAATGTATTCCAGAGAAGAGTACATCGAAGACTCATCAAGGAAATTAATTCCAAGGTGTTAAAGACCCTAGGTATTATAATTAGGTTCCTATACTACTGGGTATCCTGAATAACTTAACGATAAAAAAATGATAATATTACTTTGTTTTCAGACCAGAAAATTGATGTTGAAACATTACAGAATATACAAAATCATCATATACCAATGTTATTGAAAGGTTTTAAACTTGGTGTCATGATAAGATTCGAGTATTATGTGAAGAAATATCAAAACCTTTCAAATAATCATAGTGATATACCAGAAATAAATTCAACAATTACTATAATAAATGAATTGCTTTGTACTTCAGTTCAACCTGAGGCTTTTGAGAAAAAAGAAACTATTGAACTAGTACAAATGTTATCAAATAATACTCAAGGTTCTATAATATTTGACTATTTTAAAAACCATAACATGTTAAATGACAATTGCTGAAATTTACTTATTGAGATTATCATAAGTGATTTGATAAAAAAGAACTTGACAACGACAATAAAATTAGCAAATTATATTGCTGATGGCTGTTGTTACTGTTTTTCCATCTGCAATAAAAGTAAATATTTCCTTTAAATAAAACTCATAAATTATCTATTATTACTATTCACTATGGTTTTTGACACACATTTTTTTAATACATTTTGTTAATTCTTCAAACTATAAACCTATATTAAATTATATAGGTAATTTGTTATATCAATTCTTATTTGATTTATTTTATTTATATAGGATGTTTATTTTATCAAGGACTCAATAAACAAAAGTCCCAAAGGAAAATTATACAGTAAACATTTTAATACAGTACGTACATGGAAAAAAATGGATTAATACTGATTGTTCATAAAGAGCCAAGTCAATTAAAAACAAATGTGTCCCGTACCATGGATGTCCTAAACAACTGTTCTTTTGGTAATTTTTAATATCTATTTTAATCAAACATATAATTAAGTTTTATTCAAATATTCAGTATACTTTATTAATAAAATACAATATTAATTACTATAAATAGTAAATCACCTTCACACTTATATATTATACTATTATAATTACCCGTATACATATATACTATTATTATATGTATTATATCATACCTATATTATACAATATAAATGGGTCAGGGATAATTATTTATTTAATAAGAGGCTTAATAATTAATTAAAAATGCTACAATCATTTTGGTTTAATATCTATATTAATAATGCACAACTTTTGTTTTACTCATTTAGAAATTGAACCTGAATCGGAACAATATAGTTCTTATTTATCTTTTATTTAAAGATATGACTTGGCCGGAAATCGAAGACATTTGGAGAAAAACTATAAATTATAGATTTCTTTTCCTCCAAAATAATAATCCAACAGAAATATTTAATAAATGGCAGCAATATAAGAAACCAATGGGCTATAAACTAGTAAGTTTTTAAATACAAACTTATAAAATACTAGCAAATACCCATTACAATAATTTACCTTTAATTATATTTATTATTTAAATTTAATAATTTATTTTTTCAAATATACTATCAGGAATAGGTATCACAGATAGTTTTAAATTTAAATGTAGTAATTTAACAACATTATCGGTCAAATTGTTGTGGGAAAGAGAGGTCCAACCAGTTAGGTTTTGTGCAGCAGACTCTTAAAGTATAGATTGTAACTTGGTATACTTGGATTTTTGTACGTACTACGTACGACTGGATTTAGTAAAAATAGTAGATATTTTTATTTTACCTAATGATTATAATTTACAATATAATATAACCGAAATAATAATCTCGAGTTCGAACTAGGTTTGCCAATTCGCCGTCGTCGTTGTTCGCCAATCCGTTAGGTAGTTTTAATAATTTGCGAAATTATTCGCAAATGTACGTTTCGTATTTCAGTCATCATATGCCAATCATAACTACTATACCGATTGAGCAAAATGATAATCAATCATTGGCATAAAAAATATAATTTACATTGTTTCTTTTCGTTCTTTATTATCCTCATTATCACAGTCTATCCATGCCTTTCTTTCTTTTTTACTCACT
The DNA here is from genome assembly GCA_025469195.1 of Chaitophorus viminalis. Classification (NCBI taxonomy): domain Eukaryota; kingdom Metazoa; phylum Arthropoda; class Insecta; order Hemiptera; family Aphididae; genus Chaitophorus; species Chaitophorus viminalis. Next base: position 22,067 of record JAIPRK010002169.1, on the reverse strand, counting down.
CACGTGTACCGTTCAAAAGAAGTTTAACTTCCCGCGCACGTACTGGTAACACACACACAGTTTTTTTTTGTGCTGAAAATGCAAACATTTATTGCCCGTTTTTGACCATTAAATATAGGTACCACATTTTTTTCATGATTTCATGGTTAATCTAAATCGGTATAATGTTCCTCTATATTTTCTTGAAAGTTGTAATTCGATTAGTGAACGAACAAGCCATGACGAAATGGAGCGAATTTTTAAATCTATGTTGTTGTATGATAGATACATTCAGTGTGACAGTGCCAATCCTAATATTGGAAAAATGCTTTCTTTTGAATGTTTTCTTTCATTATCTCCAATTACACAAAATTTAAAAAATTCATAACTTTGGAAACAAAGTTGCATTTTTATCAATGGAGGATGTCCCCAAAATAATTGCGTATTTTTTAAACGCATAAAAATACAATTTCAAATGTTAAAACGGGAAATCAATACGTTCAACATCCGTCAGAATAATCATATGGTGGAGTATTTATGCACATAGTATTTATGTAAGTACAAAATTAAAACAATAAATATATTAACATTATTTAATCTTAAATATTTTTCTATACCTGTTGTAAGACAAGAGCATATATTATCTATGCAAGTGGATGATCAAACCACATACAATTTCTATACCAGCAACTCTTTTAATTTTAAAGAATTTGTAATTAAGTTCATTGAAAAAAATGGTTCATTATTTTACAATTATAAGGATTATTTTTTTATTTTTCTTCTTGCAATTGTTGACGCCAATTGCAAGTTCATATGTGTACATATTGAATCATATGGCAAAGAAGAAGATAGTGGAAGTTTCAATAAATCCATTATTGCAGAAAGTATAAGAACTGGAGAATACTTTCCTTACCCCGGGAATATTTCCTGCCTAATTCAAATGAAACATTACCGTGCGTTCATATTGGTGAAGAGGCATTTTGTCTGGACCGGCATATGATGCGACCGTATTCGAGAATTTAAGTGCGAAAAGACTACCAAAAAACCATTTTTAATTATAGATTGTCTCGGGCTAGAAGAACCACTGAAAATAGTTTCGATATCTTAAGTCAGGTATTCAGAGTTTTTTATACACCTATATCTTTGAAAACATTAACTGTAGATCACTTAGTATTGTCGGCATGGGGATGTAGGCAGTTGTCCGAAAATTGATAACAACCTTGGCCGAAAAATAGTTATCTCAAATCTGTTGCCAACCTCGACAATTAAAAAAAAGTGTAAGACAATAGTTTTGGTTCCTATTAGTGGTACACTTATCACGTAAAATGTAATATATTATCCATTGATATAAAAAATTGAAACATTCAATTATTGATGTTAATATTGAGCAATAATATTGATCGTGTATGGGGATATAATGTTTAAAATCATAATTTTTATTTTTACATATCATTATCATTATTCTCCACATAAATCAATTTATTATAATCATGATCAAGACATGCATTTGCATATCAATCTTGTTATATTGTATTTAATGCTAGATGACATAGAAATCCATTTCAATATACCTCGGTTAAATATGTGAAGTCTTATTTTGCATATTTTTGAATATTCAGAGTTTTTGCTCTTTTGGCGTATTTATGCATATTTCTATTTTATTGGGCATATTTTACTTGATTTTGATATTCCAAATCATATTACTCGTATTATATCAATATGAGTTTTTTTATGGAAGTAATATGAAAGAACAATATTTGACGAAAAAAAAACTTATAATTTTTCATTACAATATTAATATATTATATGATATTTATGTAAAATATTTGGGAATCCGGCCGCAACATAAAATGATTCAAATTAAATAGCTATAAAGTAGTAATTACTTCATTCAGTTTAAACTATCATAATAATATTGTCCTACGGTTGGCATTATGTTTTGGTTTTCGGAGTCTTATCAAGTATCTCTCTCTTATCATTTTTCGGACAACTGCTAACCTTGTCGGCATGTTGTCTTCATTATCTTCTTCGCAATAGATATTTAGAAAATACAGACAACAATTATTACAACTTTGAAGCCTATGAACTTCCACCATTAAGAAATATAAAGCCACTTACAAGAGCGGGAGAATACGCTAATTTTGAGGGATTTGTTGTTCGAGATAAATTTAAAAGTTTTTTCAACAGTCCATTAGGAGCGGTTGCGTGGCAAAATCAACAAGCTCAACTAACAGACACACAATAAACTAAATATATTGTTTTGTAAAAATATTATTTATATATTTTGTGCCTATTTACTTATTGGTAATATAGTTGGTATAAAGTAAGTACATATAAATTATTTTTGGTATTATTCCTATACTATATTAAGCACACATTTTATTTTACATGATTATTATTAATTATTATGATTACCTATTATCGAATATTCTCGAGTATATCAGACGACGCCGGAAAGATAATATACCAATAATACCAAGAATATTCGTTATTGTAATAAATATAAATAATATATAAAATTGAAAATGCATACATATGTATAATACATTTTTAGGATATAGGTATCTATGCAAACTTAGTACAAAATATTATAATATATATAATATTACAAATATCTATACACAATTTTCACTCACAAATCAACAATATCTACACCTACCTAGTTATTATATTAGAGACATGAACACTAATCAATTTTATTGTACTGTGTATGGACATTTACATCATCGTCTCCGATGATGAATAAGATGAGGTAATTATGCATTTATAGTATTAATACTTAAGTCGTATAATAATACAATAATACAATGAACCGATTATGATTTTGAACTTTATTTCTTGTACAATAAATAATTTCAGTTGACATCAATTTTTAATTTAGTACCTTTAATATGATCATATGTATGTGACATTTAATGGTTATACATTAATTTATATTATTGAAAATTAATATTCTAAAATACAAAACAAATCAAAATAAATTTTTGCCATTATTATAATACTTTCCTTAGGTAATCCATATTTACTGTATCGTTAATATCAACATAGTTTAAATCTTGATGGAAATTATATCTCTATAAAATTATTTCATCCCTGTATAATAAACAGGTTGCAGTCGGTTCTTAATACAATTTCTTAGCACACAATTATATATTTGTAATTTATTGGAAATTTGGAATTACCAAGGCTGGAAGGAGTGGTTAATCCAATTGGGGAGTGTAGAGACTTACAATTTTTTCAGACCTGCATAATAAACAACCAGACATTTTTGATTTTTTGTTTCAGAAAAACTAGGACAGTAGTATGTACATTTTCAAATGGATTTTTAGTTTTTAAGAATTTTTGTAAATAATTTTATGTTGTATTTTTAATTTATTTTTAATAATAATTATTTTGAACCTAAAGTATTTACAGAAAAAATATTATGAATTTTCAACAACAAAATAACTTGCAAATTATCGCGATTTTAACATATTTTATACAAATATAAACTTTATGGGCCTATAAATAATTTGAGTGAAATTATTTCAAATTTTATTTAGTTGTAAAAAGTATAACTTATAATAAAATTTGAATTAAATTTTCAAAATTATTTGGATGGCCGAATATTTTTTATTGTTATTTCAAAAAAAAAAAACTGAAAATAATTAAATTGTGTATAAATTGGTCAAAATATGTCAACATTTTTTGAAAATATATCCATATAATAGAAAAGGTCAATAAAAACATTTGATGAAAGTTTAACATATTTGCGGTTTTTCTATTTTGAGTTGGAGTATTTTAAAAAATTGTGATTTGTCAAAACTTGGTTTTGCGTAAAAATTTCTCGTTTTTTCGTAACTTTTTTTATGGTTTTTTTCGATGTATTTGAAAAAGATTGATTTTTGACTTGCCCAAGTACCATCGAAATTGACTTTCCTTTAGAAAAGTTTCTGTTTTAGAAAATCGAAGCATTTTTACTGTCCATAAAGGTGTCGTTAGACACAGAAAAACTTGTAAAACCAATAGATTCCATCAGTCCGTTCAGAATCTAAAAAATATTTTCTTAATTAATAACAACATAATAATGCAATATATTGATAATCCGTACTTACTATATCATCCATATAGACTAATAGCTTAAATCCTAAAGGTAATTGAATCTTTATAGTTCATTCTTCGCAAATTGTTGATAAAATAATTTTGGTTTGGCGTAAAGACTTTACAATTTAATACAAAGGTAATAATTTATTTATTTTAATGATAAAAAAAAACAAATTCTGCTTAAATCTAAAAATAAAAAAATGTAAATTTTTTGTGCACGTATTCACGTTATTGACCAAAAGGATTGCAATAACAACCATGGCACATTTATTTTGTTAGGAAATGGTATCTAGTTAATATACATACTAGACGTAAGGGTCTTTTAATAGATTGATTTACAGTTTTTCGAACAATAAATGGGAAAACCAATGAAAAAATTGCAAAATAATTTTAATCGGGATCGAGTTTCGAACTGAGGCAAAACATTACATTCTTTTACGATGTATTTTTTTAAACCAAGTAATTTATAGATGTTTCAATATTTTAGGTGCATGCTTTATACACACAACATTTTTTTAATACAATTATAGTTTTTTCATTGATATTTTACAGATATTAGCCATATGAGATCGAAAAATTTTATAATTCATAACCTAATTTTTTCTACTACTATATCGACTTTTTTTAAAAATATTAAATGATCCACTTCACTATAATTTCACTCAGAATCATTTATTCAAGAACAATGAATTTTAAACTATTAGAGTTAAATTTAAAAAACCGAATCCATACTCATTTCATCTCCAACCGTGAAGACTTACCTGTTATGTTAATATTATAATATACATATATAATAATTAATTGAAAAGCCAGCCACCATAACTCATGGTCTAGTAGAAATTGTTGAGTATTGTAATTTTAATGTGCTTTGTGAGATGACCAATGATTTATAATAATAATAAAAAAAAATTAGTTTTACTTATTTTGTTTAAAATATTTATTTAAAACTTTCACACTTAGAATTTTTGATTAAAAAAAAATAACAACCCCCTCCTCCAATATTTCCTCGAATTGGCGTCATTTCGTTCGTCTAATATGTAATTTCGCAACTTTAATGATAATGAAATTCATTAAAGTGATTTTAATATTTACAGACTGAGGAGTCATTCTATTATGGCAAGGGGCGTCGATTAGTAAGTATAATATTATAGTAAAATGTCAGATAAAGACATTAAAGTCAATATTAAGTCAACTTATAACACAATTAATAGTGAAGACAATTGTACAATTGTGCATTGTACAAGTGAATAAGTGATGTTTACATTTTACAGAATTTAGTTCAACTCGATTTATTTTTAGAAATGGATAAAATTGATAATGAGTTGATTATAACCATGGCTAAATAACTAGCTATAGTTAATTAGCCATGATTATAATATAGGTACCTAATATATCATTGATCACGTCGGAATATGTGTATAAATTATCATTTGAAGGACAACATCGAACGACGAGAAGTTATTAAGCAACATGTAAGAACATATTTATCACCGTCGAAACTATTGGAAAATATTCCGCAGCTACTCGACCTAATATTGGAAAATTATATGGCTGATTTAGAATTATTTTTAAGAAGTTATTACGAAAAATTATACGTTGTAAATTTATACTTTAATCATGATATGTACAAACGTTCATTGATTCGATTTTCGTCAAGCAACAGTTCGGTGTTTAAACACGTTAATTATTGGCAAAAATTGAAATATTTAGCCTTAACCCGGTACCTTTTTAATAACAACGTAAAGACTTATGATTACGAAAGCTTGGACTATTTAGATTTAAAATTCAAAAACAATTACCAACACTCATAAAGAGCCGTATTGAAATGAATGAGTGGGATTTAAGTGTTGTACGTAGTGCAATGCAATTAAGTACCCATTTCAAATGACTAATGAAATTTTAATTGACAAAAATTAACTATAAAGAGCTGACCATTGTTAGTTTTCCAATCACAAACGTGTCAATACCGACAGTGACTATACACAGTGCAATAATAGTATAATTTAATTTTTTTTTTTCAAGTAATATTAATCTCATAACTTTGAAGATATATATTTTGAACATTACACCGCGTGTTGTCAGCGGTCCTAATGTTAATTGAGTTTAAATTTATTACGACGTATTGGAAACGGTTCAAGATCGATTGAAAAATGCAACTTTGGAAAATTTACGTTCGCTCAGTCAAAGGAAACGTTATTTTGCAAAAAAAAAAAAAATGTTATTCGTATTAGTAAGAACATTATAATACATTATATAGGTAATTCGGGCAATTTTTTTTTGTCAATATAAGCTAATAGGTAGCTTATATCTCAAAGTTAAATAAATCTTAATAAAATACACTTTGTCGATAATTGCCTGTACCATGCAATTTCTATACGTTCACATATTTCCGATTGAACTGATAGAACAAATATTAGTAAAACATGATCGTGTGTTTAATATTTTGAAATCATAAAAATGGAACTCCTAAAAGTGTTTTTAATATTTACAGGTGGAAATTTTATTAGTGTTACAACTAACACCCGGGAAAGAGCTTGTAAGTTTATTCAACACATACTGTAATTTAGTTGCACTAAAAACACATTCAAGACAAATTACAAACCATGTACGCTATCGTAATTTCCAAATACATCATACAAAATTATATCTATACATATTATATTAATTCTATCTATATTCCATATTTCTACCACAAGCGGAAAAATAACATAATCATTTTGGTGGTCCAGTTATTTTCCTTTCGTATGACAAACATGGCCTATTGCTCTAACCCTTGGCATATAATCATATATTTAATGTTTTTTGATTCAGGCTATAATACCATATGAACTGGCATATTACATATTTCATGTACTTTACTATACAATTTTCATAATGTGTCTGATGAAGTTTGAAAGTTCTTACTATTTAAGATAAGTTTATTTTTAATATTTCACCAATGTTTTGCCTTAAGATTTAGTAATAAAAACTTTATTAATTTATATGTTATTATTTTTAAAAACTGATTATATTATGTTTAGCTAAGTATGTAATCATTTTCCTAAGTTAATGATTTAAATTTCCAAATTTTTGTTTTTTACATTTTCACTTTTTTTTTAAATAATTTACTTAACTATTTTGTATATTACGGAAGTTGCTTTGTACATGTAGTTTTATATTATTTGATTATTATGTCATGATTTTCATGTTTATTTTGTAAACAAGTTGATTGAATAAAGTTTTGAGATAAACAAATAAATATTTTTTTTTTGATACAAGCAAATTTATTTTTATTTTTTAACCTGGATGGTTAATACATTATTCAAAATCATTACATCATATTATAATATGGATTCCGAACTTGTGTGTTTATTATGGACTTTGTGTGATCATATCTCACTATCTATTATTATTTCAATTTGGTATTTGTATTTTGTATTCAAAAATATAGGTACATTGGAATTATTTACTTTTTAATCATGGATTCTTTCACATATAAAAATGCAGTTTCAATCCGTTTTACGTCATATACTTATGAACAAAAAATTTAAATGGATTTAATTAATAACTATTATTAATATTATTTGTGTTCGATACTTTCCATAAATAAGCAATTTTATATCGCCCTCCCACTTTCAAAGCACACGAGCCGCCACTGAGTAGAGGAATACTATAATTAAAAAAAGTTTTGTACCCTTTCCTATTGAAAACGCTTCTTACATAGATTACATAAACAAGGTCATAGTAATTACCGCAAGAACGAGCATTATAAATTGCAATGAAATTGTCCAAAAACACTAATCACTCGATGTTCACCCGGTACGGCAAAACGTAAATCACGTCAAAGACCGTCACTTTCTACAAAGCGAGTAGACACAGAGACGAAACTTGCGCATTATAACTTTTTTACTGACATTAGTATAGATACTATACTAATTATCTCGAGAGTAAAATATAACACGAAGAACGTCGCCCACGTGAAACACGACATGCATACAGTGTAGGTAAATTTTCACACGAGATTCATTTCATTGAATTCATTCGTTTAATTGTCGATAGACCCATTTCACTGAGGTACACTAGTGATTCAGTATTCGGAACATCATGTATACTCCGTATACGGGCCAACGGTGTGTATGCCGTCACCACCGCCGAATAATCTAATATGATTATATTACAATGATTACTGTGATTACTAATCACGTCATGGCATTTTTTAGCCGTTTCAATCGGTAAGTGTCCGACAAAATCGTATGGCGTACACGTGTACACAGAACACGGAGACAACTGACAATAAGAATTTTATTGCCGTTTCAACGCCATGGCAGCCAAAATGTGCAAACTTGTTTTTCAACCAGCACAAGCGGTAAGCACGACATAATGTAATAATATTTCGAGTCGTGGGAAAGTACGTTGGCTCGTTACTGGCGATCGGCGAACCGACAAATGATTTTAAACAAACAACTTTTTAGCTGTATTCGCGGCAATAGTACGTACGAACTCATAATATGTTCACATAAACATACACACATACTCGACAGTAACGTGTGCGAAATGAACACCAAGACCGGAAGGCCGGGACCGTCGTCGCCCGCGGGGAAAACGCGGTGTATTTATGAACCTCGCGCGATCCGCCGAGATTTATTATTCGACGCGTAATACTTACCGTTTTATGAAGTCGTCAGACAAAGTTGTAAAACACGTCACTGGGGAGCGCGAACCCGTTGTCGGAAAACGATTAATACACGCAATACGAATGCGTGAAAAAAGTTCGAACGTCGCAAGGCCGCGGACGCAATAAGAATAGGTGAACGTTCGAGACAAAGAACCGTGACTGCCCGACCGCGGACGGCGGCCGCTTCGTGATGGCACCCGTTCCCCCCTTCACGCGTATTGAACAATCAAGATTTTCAAAAAAGAAAATAATACGTATCGATACGTTTCGATACGTTCCGGCTATGGACTCGATTGTTCAAGAAGTTATATTATTTATAATTTGGCGGGAAATCTTACTATTATTATACATTCAAATTTAAATTTAGATTTTTTAAACTGTTATATATTATATATTAGTATTTTAATTGATTATAGAATAGACTATAGTCTATTCTATTTTTTTTTCGTGTCAGGCGTCATATATTTAAAATTAAAATAAACATGTAATTTATAAAGAAAAACTAAATAATTAATATCAAATAAGTAAAATACAAGTAATAGTAACACCGGTCTCATATTTATTGGTATATTGTTCTAATGTTTCTACTAGTTCAGGTGTTAACCCTGGAATGTGTTTTATTCGGCGGTCTTTATACTTACTGTACCTGTATACTTTTTCTGGAGATGATATTTACTAATTTTTTAAAAACTTCATAGTTCTCGTTTACTGGTTCTAGTGCGTTTACCGCATCATCTAGAGCAGCGGTTTCCAACCTCGGGTCGCGACCCAAATTAAGGTCGCAGAGGTTTTCATGGTAGGTCGCGAAATTATTTCCTACAATATTTAAATATTATATTTTATTATATTATTATTTAAATTTCGGAAAAAAAATCCAGAAATATTGAAAATGATCGAAGAAGAAAATAATTTATTATCTAAATAGGTTGACGCGGGCCGAGTGTGATCGTAACCTCATAGCGTGGTGTAGGTAAGTACTATATAATTATACAAGAACTTCTTGACCTTCAAGACAGTTAAGTCTTAAAAGAAAATTTTTAAAGAATGTGTTTGACGCAATTTTGGGCACAACTAAAAGACAAACCGATTTTATCGAGGGAATCCGAAAATGCATTACTACCTTTTCCAACCACATACTTATGTGAAGCAGGGTTTTCTACGTTAGTTGTCATTATAACAAAGTATAGAAATTGCCTTGACGCTCAACACGATATACAATGTGCACTTTCAATTAATATACATCCAAAAATTGAAGAACTCGTGGAACATGTTCAACATCAAGGAAGTCATTAAATAAGAATTAATAAAATTAATTTCATGTCAAATTTGAAACAAATAATAATTTACTTGATCAGTTTTTATATTTTAAATCTTTTTTATTTAGTATTTGAGGATGAATAAATGTACTACATATTTAGCAATTCGATGTAAATAAATGAAAGTGTTGTTTGCAATTATAATTTTTTTTTTGTGGTGGGAGGGGGGGGTCGCCAAAAGTTAAAATTAAAATATTAGGGTCACGCTCATCTTGAGCTTTAGTAAAGGTGTTCCAGTCAGCTTTTTGAAAATTATATCTCCTCAAAAATGGGGTTTGATCACTACCGTCACTTTGCACAGTATAGGTTGATGCTGCGTATGTGGTATGGGTCTTCCGTTTTCTTTTGTACATTGGGGAGCTATCACATCGCTTACAAATATTATGTCTAGGTTATAACCCTTTTTCCATCTACCACTATTGAATGATAGTGGCAGTTTTAGGTCATGGGTTCACCTGTTGGACTCTGCTCATACTTCAACATGGTCGACATTACTATCTGTTTCGTCGGAACCCCAGTAGATATGGTGGTTATTAAAATCTCATATGATTATGTGTATGTTTTGAGTGTCAAAATTAGCTGGGTTCTCGAATGCAAAAGTTGAATTAGGGGCTTTGTAGATAGAGGTTACATGGTATTTCCCAACTTCTATAGTGAGAATCTCGATGTCATCTATCTCTGTTATTTGACTTGATGTTACGTCGATTGAGGTACGAACTTATGTGTGTTTCCTGCACACATAACACGTCACATGAGTTTTCTTTACATAAGTCAGCAAGCAGTTCTTCCTTATTTGAATTTATGCCCTCAATGTTACATGAGGCGATCGTCAGTGGGTGCTGGCCCTGAAAAGGGCCGTTTTTTATCTAGTTTTGCAGAGATCATATGCGCCTGGGTTTGGAAAAATTAGCCGTTATAGAACGTTGCCTGGGGTACACCACGTAGAGGTTTTTTCCTTGTACCCCAGTCTATTCTATAATCAATGGTATTTTAAAATATCAAGTTTATTAGTACGTATTAGGTTTAAAATAGAATTTTTATAATAGAAATTAGTTTTAACTTTTAACCTTAAGTTATTGCTTAATGCTTGATTAATGACGGAGCAGCTAATTGATGAAATTAACGTTTTTGTAAGTACAACACATAAATTAAACTAAGTAATGTAATATAATACCACAGAATATTGTTTTGTTAATTATTCAGGTATGTAAAGATTGCTTTGAGGTTTGTTTCTGTACCGAAATACATATTTGTAAGGGATATACGTCAATAGATAGCGGATAATTGATAGCGCGACAATTGATAGCGGTCAATTTATAGCGCGTAAATTGATTGCGAGCGACTTTTGATAGTTTGACAATTTGTAGCATACTATAAAATTAAATGATCAAACAATTATCAAAGAAAATATATTATAAACATTTTATTAAAATTATTAAGTATAATATTTTATAAGTCATTTTACACATCTGTCATAATTAAAATTTAGCTGCCTAAAAATATTATATCTGTAACTGGAGGTTATGTGCTATGCCTCTAAGATAGTCTTCAATTGTTCTATTATCATAACCTAAACAAATTTTTTTGATTTTAGCACTCCGATCTTTATAAATTTTTTTTGATGGTGGTTCCATTCCTGCAACATATTGCTCTATTTTCATTCAGTTTACTTGTTCCTCTTTTTGCAATGCATTTATGAACTTCCATATTGTTGGGTGCAATGAAGAGTTTAACATTACAGAAAAACAATTGTGCCACCCTTCTACGGAGTTATTTGTTCGGGGTAAATCAGCAGATACTAAATTATAGCAGTTCCATACATTTATTGGAAAATTAGGTTCTCTTCTTTTTTTACTTCTGTGTAAACGACCAATCCAATTTCCCTCAAAATAATCTATTAATGGCATCAATACCTCTTCATTTTGAATATAAAAATCTGTGTCTAAAAGTTTCTCAAATGCATCAACAACTTTATTTGTTGGTACATACGCCAAAGCTGGTAACATTCGTATGTATAATGCAAAATCTGAATTTTCTTTATATTTTTTTTGTAATCCAGTTTCTTGAATGTGACGCCATACACATTGGGATAAATGAAAAAACATCCATTTATAGATGCATTTGGAAACTCAAATTTGACAGCATTTATTGCCCCCTTTTCAAAGTCCATCATTATATTAAGCGGGCTTAAATTAGATATTAATGACTTTAAAGCTTGAAACATTAATTTATATGTATTTTCCCGTTTATCGGGTAGTAAAATATACACAGAAGGAATAACGTTCGAATAATAAACAGCGTGAATAGTATAAAGTTGTTGAAATATTTGAGGGGCACATGAGAATGTTCCGTCACAATACCAGTTGTCACAGTTAACCATTAATTCGAGGTTCCGTTTTGTACAGAATAATAGAATTCGATTTGTCTCAGATTTATTATCAAATTGTAAAAATTGCTCACCATTTGTTCTTTTTAAATTTGGCACATTCGGTAATTGTCCAGTAACTGAAGCAGATACCTTAATAATAAAAATAATATTAATAATAATAACTTAAATAAATAATAAAGTAAGTACCTGAGAAGCAAGTGTTCCAATGACTGAATGCGTGAAATTAGATGTACATTTTGCATTTATTTTCATCTCATTTATTGCAGTTTTAACTTCTATTTGAGTAATATCAGGAACATGATTATGGTCAATTTTTTTTGAAATTTTCTCATTATCGATATCACCAATAACATGAACGCGGCCTCGGCATTTATTTTTAAAACGTACGCATCTCCATATTTTCTTTTGTACTCCATATCGTACGACGTCGTGTTCACTGTTATCAGACCAAGCGCTCGAATTGTGCAGTGACAGTTGTAGTGACGTGTTATTCTGTTTATCGTTTAATCTACTCGATCGGTTTCATCGTCGCGCAAAACTGTAAGTCAACATTTCAACAGAAAAATGGAACTCAGCGGCACACGTGAGGTTTTTAAACCACGCGGTCCACGGCCCGCAACCAGTTTTCGACATTAACGCGGACGACTGATCTTCGTATTCTCGTATAATTGTACTTCGCTCACTATGCGTACATACGTACATACTGCCACGAATACTACTTAGAGACCAATTAAACACAATTTCGTCCGGGGTCCATTCGACACACGACATAAGCGTGCGAACGTGGTTTTTGACACGACACGTTCTGCTGCCATTGTTGTCGAGACGTTTTCGTGCATTCTGTTTCCGTACATTGCGGTAGGTATGCTTACCGGTGGTGGTGCCGGGTGTAAAGCACGTTTACGGTTTTTGACGGCTATTGCTTAAGACGCCGTACGTGGCTTGTTTCTTCATATTTGTCGGATTTCATCCGATTAAAAAACTGCTAAAAACGTCTAGGTCTGAAAAAAAAGTATATCATGACACATGAATCGTGATCACATTGGCGGTGTCGGTGGAACGCTTTTCTCGAACCACATACGTTTTGCCGCGTGCCGGCTCGTATACGGAGGCGTAAAAGTGATACGACTCTTCCCAGCGTATGTGTAAGGGAAAACTAATAAATCCAATGATAAATATTAATTTCGTTTACATATGCATGTGTGTATGAAAGGACCAATGTAACTCGGGTTAGTCTCGTATGTCCACCCATCGCTCGGTTTGTATTTTGACCGTTGACATGCCGTTGTCGTCAAAACTCAAAGTATTGACAACTAGTTCCGTGCACGCCATTGGTTTCGTCGGATTTTTACCGATCGTGAAACAACTGAAAAATTATTACCCATGGACAGTTTAATGGTGGCAAGCTCTAGCCTCTAAAGCGGATAAAGTAGCAATGGCTTGGTTTTTTAAATTTTTTCTCGATTTTCATCGCGTTTGGTTTTTAAATTGTTTGTACAAATTATTGTAATTTTCATTAAGGGCATTAGTAGTATGTACCTGCACCTTAAATAGAAAATTGAATTGACAATAATTACAACTACTTAATTGTTCATGTATAAAATATTTTATTTTTAAAATAAAATTGGGAATATTGGTTTTACCTCTTTTAAATCTTTGAAGAAATTATCATCGGTTAATACTTTTTGGTTTTTAATTTTCAAAAATTTTGACTCATGAGCTGGAACGTGAAAATGATTGAATTTGAAAAAAATTTCAATAAAATTGAAAATTGTTTCCCAATTTATTTAATTGCTAATAATGACATCACACACCTATATCAAAACCGTAACAACTCAAAAAAAAAAAAAACACTTTTTTCAGGAATGTCTGAAAAACATTTGTTATATTAGTTCGATAATTAAAATATTAAATGTTTCAATCAAGCCGATTTGTATTACATTTTTGAGTTGCAACAGTCTAGCATGAAACGTTTTAGTTATATTATTTTCATTATTTCAACTTGAAACTGTTTTGTTGATATTTGTTGAGTTGATTTACTTTTATCTGTTCAAAATGTATAACTTTTTATTTAAAAATTTTCTTATTTTGTTTCAATCTATGGATTGAATTATAATATAATGGTTTAATAGAGCTACATTTTTTTATTTTGAATAAAAACTTGTTAAATAGTTAAGAAATTTATTAAATTTAAAAAAATAATGTTGTTTTATATAAATACAATTTTAATTTTGTTTAAAATCTTCTTATACATAAACTTAAAATTCTTACAAATTTTAAACAAATACATTTAAAGCTTTAACTTTTATTTAGTTTATGCAAGTTTAGAAACAAGTCTTCCATTCTTTTTTGAACGAATATAAAATAAATCATTACTCCTTGTAAAAAATCAGAATTACATAAACAAAACTGGTACATTTTTAAATAAGGAATCTTGAATGTCTTTTTTTTGTACCAGATAAAGGAATTTTTCCAGAATATACATAAAGAAATAAAATTGATAACTTACTTCATATAAATTATGAAAAAGTGTATATGTATGTTACACAATACAAATATCGAAATCTGTTTAAATACTTAGGACTTACCATTTACCAATTATCTACTTTTAATATCTAAAACCCTAAATATCCATGTAAAAACTAATAACTATTAGATGCATTAATATAAAATATCATTGAATTTTATTAATCTTTGTTATGAATTAAGTATACCAAACCTTGGAAAAAATAATTGATAATAAAGAAATTATTGTACTTGGTATAGTTTTCCATTGTGACAACTTATTAGTATACTGGATATACTATAATATTAATAATACTAGTATTATAATAAGTATTTTAAAAAATACTTATTTAGTGCCAATAATTGTATAATAAAAGTAATACATTTTTATTATTATTTATATATTCTTGATTATAGATGGGCAAGATGACAAATTTTTATCGCTGACAGTTTCTTCATCACTAGATACTTAGCAAATATCCAAATGTTTAAAAACACAATTTTAGCTCTATACAAATTTAAGGTACATTCTACATACTTATATATGGATACTTTTATTTGACACCGTTTACCAACAAGACCATTTTTTTGGGGACAAAAGTCAGAATTATCCTCTATAAAGCAACCTTTATCAATTCATTTTTTATTGATATCAGAGTATTAGATACTGTGTTGTATACTGTGCAGTGGCGCACAGAGGTTTTATGATAAGTGGGGCTTAATGATTTAAATATTTTTCAGTATACCCACCACCCCCTAATCACATACCAAAAGTCAATAAAAAGTTGATTCTTTAAAAAAAAAAATATACTAGAAATGCATAATTTTTATAGGTATCTATCGTATAATTTTTAATAAATAGGAAATACAAATTTAAAAATACAAATTTAAATGATTAATATTAGTAATATTACAACGTGTTATTATTATTACACTATAAAGTATAAATGAATATAAATTAAATTTATTGGTAGTGATGTACGTGATTTACTCAAATAGGCGATCTACCGGTTATTCCGAATTTCCAAATTATCTTGATAATTTACGACTATTTATTTGTACGTTTATATGACTTACCTTTTATAGTTCAATTAATACGATAAGATAAAATATACGATAGCCTGACGTCCAGACACATCGCCGTCACAAACTCGCCACAATCGCCGTCTCTACTACGCCGAAACTACTACCCGTTTTCTATCCGTTAGACAATAGTAAATAATATTTCATTATGAGTTCAAGAATCGGACATTTTTATCGTAATATTATTTGTGATGAACAAATATGTGTGAATTATTTAAAAAGCGAACAGTTGTTACCTCAAAACAACATTTTTAGTTTAAGGTATTTTATAAAAACCTATCATAATAATATTTATATAAATTAAATTGGTTATGACATTATTATATTTTAAGTAAGATATAAAGAAAATACGGAAATTAAATACTATTTTTAGTGGATTTGGGTAGATCGCGCACTACTTGAAAACAAGTTTGGTAGATTGCGTACGACATCACTACCAGTTTATTAAAAAATGATTGATTATAAATATGTTTTGTCATACCAGGCTAGTATTTATTTATGCACTTACACTTTCCAATTTATAATGTTTTAACAATTATTTATCATAATTTATATATATATATATATATATAATATTATAATTGTAAATTATATTTCAAATGCAAGTAATAAATAATATGTAAATAATATAATACAGTGTTAAAAAAATATTACAATTTATAATACTAATGCTTTTAGTAGATGAAGACTTTTAGATGCAAAGGTGTTAATGATATTTTTATAATTTATAGTTATATCTTTTTCACAAGTTATTCTCATTAATTCTTGTAATCTTTTTTGTCCCATAGTAGAACGAAGTCGATTCTTCACTATTTTCAGCTTAGAAAACGCTCTTTCAGGACTAGTACTAGTTACTGGTGACGTCAATCCTATCTTTAACATTGTATAAATATTTGGGAACACAGATATTAAACCTTTATTTAAAAATATTTGAAAAATTGGTTGTAAACTTCCAGAATTGTTTTTAATATTTGACACAATATTTTCTGAATTATTATTTTATCCGTCACTTTCATCATCGCTTTCAGGTTTAGATTCACTCCCAAATATTTCTTTAGATGTTCTATGTAAGGTGTTTGGTAAAGCTTCTGATGTTATAAGATTATTAAAGAATGAAACAAATTGGAAGTACTCTGAACATAAATATTTTTTATCCACAAACTTGCCATATATTTCTAAAAACAACTTAAGACTATCTTTTGGTAAAGAATCAGGATCTTGATTTATTTTATAAATTACTTTACTTGTAAGAAGTGATGGATCCTTAAGAACACCAATTGATTTATCACTGAAACGTTCAGATAGTTGTCTTTGTACTATGTCTAGTGCGGAAAAATATGTGTTCACTTTTATATTTTGAACAGGACTTAAAATAAATTCATCATCTGAAAGTTCACCAGACATTTTTTTCTTCTTGCGTAAACGAGGAGTGGGAAATTGAATGAATTCTTCATTTTCATCAGCATTTTCTAAAACAAAAGCGTCTACTTCTTTAGTTAAATTTTCAAAACTCTCATCAGATCGAAGTTTTGATATTTTTATTTTATTTTGTTCAGTCATTGAAACAGCTAACATAAGATCTAGATCTTTGATTTGCAATATTAAGCTGGTTGGTGACAGTATATCAAACAATTTTTTAAATGTTAAAGCTGTCCATACAAAGCGATAAGACTTTAAATAATCAAGTATAGCTCCTGCTTCAAATCCAATTTTTCTATCAAATGGTCCATCTTTACTTCGCATTATTTCTAATGTATCTAATACAGCCAATATGTACTCAAACCCACATCCAGTGCATACAAAAACGACATCCAACGTGTAGTTGTCACACATTTTATGCCACACATTTGTTTCTTCTTATATATTTCTTCTTGAAACAGTGCATAATAATTAACTCTAATTTTACTTGAATTAATTAAATCATATATTTTTTCAAAATTTCCAAACATATCCATTGCATTAACTCCTGCGCTTACAACATCAGTAATCACCAAGTTTAATCGGTGTACCCAACACCATACATAAATAGCATGAGAATTAATTTCTTTGATTAAACTTTGAAAACCAATATAATTACCCCTCATATTGGCAGCGCCATCGTATGATTGGCCAACTAGATAATTTTTCCAATCTAAATTCAACGAATTACAAGTTTATTGAAAGATATTCATTAATTCACGACAGGTGTTACAGGTGTTTCCAGGACAGCTATTAGACCTTCATATATACTACCAGAGTTTTGATCAATGTAACGAACAATAAATGACAATTGTTCTTTTCAAGATACATCAAATGTTGTATCAAGTGAAACACTAAAGAAAGGAGAATCCTTTATACTTTTAGATATGATTCCAACAATTTCATCTGATATACATTCTACAAGTTCATTTTGTCTCCGCCATGATATGAAAGACCACTGAGGTTTATTATTTTTATTTTTTAAATTTGAAATATACGGTGCCATTGTAGGAGAATAGTTTGAAACAAGTTCTACTAAGTCTTTGAAATTTCCACGCAATGAATCTGATCATTTTTTACGATGGCTTCGAAAAGCTAAAGAATGCCGGCTTAAAAACAATGTTATATCAATAAGTTCTTTTACTATTCTACGGTTACAGAGAACTTCAATCTTCTTTTTTCGGTTAGTGATGGAAGAATAGGTAACACTTGATTCCTTAATTTAAATTTTAAAGATGCCTCTATATGACTTGACGGGGTTTCATGAACTAAAATTTTATGTAATCCATTTTTCCATTTACTTATACCATTAATGATCCAGTTGTCTCTTTTTGTTCTACCAAATATCTGACAATGAAAACAAAACATTTCATCTGTGGAAATAGAATATGATAACCAATCTGTATTAACCAAAGTCCCATCATTTAATTTTTTGTAAATCATGACTCTTGAAAACGCCTATGTTCCTCATTTGTTGGGTATTTAAAAACATTATTTTTAGGTTGACAAGGCCCTGTTCGTAACATCATATCAGTAAATTCTGGTGTAATATTGATAAATGTATGAAATTTAGCCGGATCATTTTCATATATCAGATTTGATTGTGTTAAAGTTGAAGTAAATAATATTTCTTGAAGAGTAATATTTTCTGAAATACAAAAAAAAAAAATGTTTTAAATTAATAAGCAACTGAATATTAGTATGATACTATGCTAGTTAGATATATTGTATTAATATAGGTATAAATCAAAAACTAGTCATAATACTTAATAATTTTAACAATTTGTGATGTGTGATGCAAATGATGTCAGTTGTCAGTCTTATAAAAGATACTTTTGAAATTGTATTTAATTACAGATACAAATACTTGGAATGTATTTAAATACTTTTCAAATACTCTTTTTATTTTACTTATCTACTAGTCAGTTCTCCAAATTAATATTATAAATTATTTATTTAATTAATTTAAATTGGGTTCTTAACATTAATGAATGCAAAAATATTATAAATAAAGTACTTTAACAATTTTTTTTAAAAAAAAATGTGACAACATGACGAATAATTCGTGTTTTAATTTTCAAAAGTATTTATTTAAAAGTATTTGATTTTCAAATACAAATACGTCCAAGATATAGTATTAACAATACTTTCCAAATATTTAAACCAAAAAGTATTTAAATACATTTATATAAATATTAAATACTTCACAACACTGTCAGTTGTTTCATTGCTTGTAATTAATATTTTAATACATATAATATAATAAAATATAAATAAGTACATAATACATATAATTATATTGTGATATTACCAATTGATGTAGATTGTTCATATTGATCATCATTTACATTTAGAATAGAAGAACAAGGTTGATTATTTTCAACATTTTCAGTATTATCATTAATATACCTGTTGTAACACCTAAATGGAAACATTCATATTTATATAACAAAAATTTATTAATATAATAATAATATGATAATATTTAACTCTTACCACTTGACGTAGATTGTTTATATTGATCATTAATCATATTTTGCATAAAAGAACAAGGTTGATTATTTTTTCATTTTCTGTATTGACATTACTACCAGTATCTAATAGAACAATTTAAAAATGGTTGAAATTGTAGCTCATTAGTCATTTGAAAGAAAATTTTTGAATATATTATTATATATTTTTATATAGCTTATTACATGTTATTATTACAATTTTTTTTAATGGAATTTTTTGAGATTTTTTAGGAACTCAGCACGACAGCACTACTTATAATATGTATAAAATAAAATAAATATATAATTGTTAAGAGTAGATTTTGTAGAACATATTGATATATTAATTAATTAATAATACTCCAAATTTGACTATAAAGCACCTATAAATTATAATATAATATGAACATCATTATTATTTTAAGCTTACCAATTGTTTCTAATTTTATTCTCTTGGTGAAAAATTATTTTATTAAAGAGTTATTTAAATTTCTTTTTGGTTCAGGTGGTATAGGAGTTTTTAATCTACAAATTTTCACATGTCTGTTCCAATTTGTAGGTTTCATATTTCCTCTTTCGCGTCCACAAATTTCACAATTTTTCATTATTCACAAATCAACTTTAAAATACATGAAATTATGAAACAAAGTACAAACCATTAATATTAAAAATTTAACATTTTGATTGATACATTTTGATATTAATTAATAATAACTTTTACTTACCGTTCACCGTTTTAAATACGAGTAACATAGAAAATTCAAAATTGTATGTTCGTATTCTCCTTTCTCGTGAATATTATTATTAATTTCAAAGAACACCTGTTAAACACTTAAACACTTACATACTGTTAAAGTCATAGAGCACACATTTTAATATTTACTTAAATAAGCACCAGCATTCAGCAGTAGTAAGCATAATGGTAAACAACAAGACAATACACATTAGTCTGCACTCTGGCGTAGTGCCGCTGGACGTCTAATTGACTGAATGTCTGGTAGGCGATAGCAAATAGTATTGCAAGATTATAATTATTCCAAAATCTCAAAAGGTTTTTAAAACTATTATTTAATACTGTTTTCTTATCTAAATAAGGCCGGAGGCCCGGAACTATTTTTACTTGTCGATTATTGCTCTACGTGACTATACATATCGAATTCGCGTGACGGATTCGTTCAATATACCTATATCATATATTTATATTTAATAGTCGCCGCGAAATAAATATCCGTATAGCCGCTATCTTGTTGATAATCGACCTCCGCCACCAAGCCAAAATCATAATCATGACTAATGAGTGTTATAGAATGAGGGAAAATAGTTGATCAGTCGGTGTTTAATGTCTATAAATAAATTATCACTAGATAATAATGATAATAATGTATTTAATATTTTAATATTATAATATTATTTTATTCACTTTTTGTCTTGTTGTATCTATACTATATTCATTATTTTTTTATTTATTTATTTAATGTTAACGGGCTGAGCCCTTTTTATAAGTATACATTTGTACAAAAATTTAGGGTTTTAAATGAAATTATAAGATATAAGAATATAAGATAATAATATAGAAAATACATATAGTATATACATATATTTAATAATTGAAAGTGGAGTCCAAGTTGGCATTTGTCATTAAGCGTCTGATTGGCTCATTTTTCAAATAATTGGTAGAGGTATAAGGGACGTAAAAAGTAACGGTATTTCTAGTGGATCGTTGAGGCACTTTAAAACTTAAAAGTGAGGTAAGATCTGTCGAATCAATCCTGCCATCCAATAGATCTTTCACAAATCTAATACCAGCAACACGCCTACGCTCAGCTAAGGAAGGAAGGCCAAGTAGTGCAGATATACAGGAATAATCGTATTGATAGTTGTAAGCAGATTAAGTGCTTGGTGAAATTTTTTCAATAGGTACAAGTGGATCATTAGACTTTTCAACACTTAAGTAATTGGTAGAGCAAAAGATAAGATCTAGAATAGAATTAAATGCATTGAATACGTTATTGACTTGGAAAAATCCATTGGTAGCAAAAGATTCAGGGATACAAGATGCTCGAGGTGGTGTGGAATAAGAATAAAGAAGTCCGTCGTCATCATCGTTC
>JAIPRK010002168.1:0-27085 GCA_025469195.1 Chaitophorus viminalis | reverse complement strand
TACGATGTGCGTAGAGGGTGGTGACGGGGGGCATAACACAAGCAGTACTACCACAACAGTCGTTGTGATTATAGACTGTTTGATCACACTGGTGTGTTAGCCGGCGGTTGACAACTGTATCCAACAAATATCTTACCCCCGGTAACAAAATTCTAGGATATTTATACCCTCCTAGGGGGGTAAGATAATTCTAGGAGAATCATACCCCCGGTAAAAATATTCTGGGATAATATTACATTCCCCCGGTACGATTTTCCTGGGATATTTTTACCTCCCAGGGGGGTAAGATTTTCCTAGCTTATTTTATATGTTTGATTTACATATCAGGTATTATAAAACATCAGGACTATTGTACCCACAAGATGTATAGTGATCCTAAGTAGGCTGCACTGGGGGTAAGATTTTCCTAGGTTATTTTATAAATTTGATTTACATATTAGGTATTATAACACCCCAGGGATGTTATAGTTATAGGGATGTGTATTGTATTCATTTGTCAATAAAATTCATTTCTATTTATCTCATAATAGTTTTAATACATTTTTTTTATTGAAATTGTTATATCTACCAGAGAAATTTTCAGATTAGTATCAATATTTTAAACAGTGTATTCATAGTTAAGTTTTAGAGTCTGAACGAATTTTAGATTCTGAACAATATATTGATTTTACAATGATTTGTATTTTTCTTTAATAATTTTTTAGATTTTGAACGGAGTAATGGAATCTATTGGTTTTACAATGATGTGTGTTTTTTTTTTTAGATTTTGAATGGAGTGATGGAATCTATTGGTTTTACAATGATATCTGTTTTTTTTTTTTCTTGTGTCTGAGGACACGATTTTTGGTAGTAAAAATACTTTGATTTTCTCAAACAGCAACTTTTCTGAAAGAAAAGTGAATATAGATGGTACTTGGGTAAGTCCAATTTTTTCAAAACTTTTTTAAAAAATCGAAAAAAACGATAAAAAAAAATACGAAAAAACGGGAAATTTTACGCACAATCACGTTTTTACAAAATACATTTTTTTAAATGCTCTAACTCAAAAACAAAAAACCGCAACTACTTGAAATTTTCATCAAATATTTATATTGGTGTTCTCTATATATGGTTAGGTTTTCAAAGTATTTTGACATATTTAAACTTATTTATAGACAATTTAAATTTTCGATTTTTGTAAGTTTTTTTTTTTAAATATCTATAAAAATTTTTTGGCTGTCCAAAAACTCTTGAAAATGAATTAAAGGATTAAATATAAGTTTTACTAATTGTAACTAAAAAATATCGGAGATGCTTTCACTCAAATTTTTTTTAAAAGCCCATAAAGTACAAAAGTTCAAATTTGTATAAAATATGTTAAAATTGCGGTAATTTGCAAGTAATTGTGTAGTTGAAAATTCATAAAATTTTTTCCGTTTATAACTAAGATTCAAAATTCTAACACTAGGTGCTCCATAAGCTTATCATTAAAAATATATAAAAAAATTTCTACCAAACTTAAAAAAAAACAATTTTATGACACTATTAAATTTAAATTTTTACGAAATCGCATTATAATTCAATTTAAATATAAAATACTATATTTTTATATACACATTTTAGACAAACATATTAACTCCATTCAAATTTATATTATATAAACAACATACATAATTGAACAAATATGAAATTAAAATAGCTGCAAAAATATGCTATTAAACATTTGATTTGACAAGTATTAAATTTGGTAAATAATTTAAATGGTGAGGTTTAATTTAGTTATTAATATTATAATTATAAAAAAGAACGGGTGGGCCTCGCTTTGCTGTACAGTTGGGGGTGGAGTGTATCTCGTTTATAGGATAGGTCATTATTACAATGGATTTGTTAAATTTGAATGCAATGATAGATATCATTGTATATGAATAACAATTCTGAACGGAGTTAATATGTTTGTCTAAAATGTGTATATAATAATATAGTATTTTATATTTAAATTGAATTATAATGCAATTTCATAAAAATTTAAATTTAAAATAGTCATAAAGTTTTTTCCTTTTTGTCCGGTAGAAATTTTTTTATATATTTTTGAAGATTAGCTTATGGACAAACTAGTATTCAAAATTTTGAACCTTAAGTATAAACAGAAAAAATTTTATGAATTTTTATCTACAAAATAACTTGCAAATTATAGTGATTTTGACATATTTTATACAAATTTGAGCTCTATGACCTTTAAAAAAAATTTGAGTGAAACGATCACCGTTATTTTCTATTAAAGATAAGTTAAGTTTATTATAAACATTGTATTAAATTTTCGAGAGTTTTTGGCCAGACAATTAAATTTTATAGGTGCTTTAAAAAAAAAAATTTACAAAAATCGAAAATTTAAATTGTCTATAAATAAGTCAAAATATGTCAAAACACTTTGAAAACTTAACCACGTATAGAGAACACCAATATAAAGATTTGGTGAAAATTTCAAGTTGTTGCGGTTTTTCATTTTTGAGTTAGAGCATTTAAAAAAAATATAGTTTGTAAAAACGTGATTTTGCATAAAATTTCCCGTTTTTTCGTAATTTCTTTATCGTTTTTTTTCGATTTTTTAAAACAGTATTTAAAAAGTTGGATTTTTGATTTGCCCAAGTACCATCTACATTTACTTTCCTGTCAGAAAAGTTGCTATTTAAGAAAATCGAAGCATTTTTACTACCAAAAGTCGTGTCCTCAGACACAAAAAAAAAAAAATAAAAAAAAAACACACATCATTGTAAAACCAATAGATTCCATCACTCCGTTCAGCATCTAAAATCTGAAAAAATATTATATTGACTTAAAAATACTAACTACTATGATTACAATGAAAATGAATATCAGTATTGAAACCCCCTAAAAATTCATTTTCATATTATAACATATAGAAAAAATAGCAAAATACTTAAATCATATGGATATTGTCTCCACTTCACGTGTATCAAAGAACAAAATAAATTGTAAGTTTTATAAATTTACCTGGTAATCCTGTATTCAATGTCCATGTAACCCTGTCTAGTGTAATTAAAGCCCGTCTATCCTATTCGATTGGCACAAGGACAAGTTATAACAAATACATTATAGTGCTATAATTTCGTTCTATAATTATTTTATCATAACTTCTTTTTTTCAAATATTAGTATATATTATAGTTAACATATATTACAAAGTAATAATGAAAGTTGTATTGTACTTAAAATAATTAACATTTCAATATAAACAAATTAAATTTCACCATCACATAAAAATAAAAAAACCTATTTCAAAAAAATATGGCTAAACCAAAACAATAATACATGCATTTTGAATATTTTTATATTTAACTTTTCATTGAATGTAAAAAACAAAATAATAACAAAAATAATTATTTCAACTATGAAAGATACAACAACATTAATTAAATATTTTAGTTAGAAAATTAGTTTGCAAATAATTAAACTTAAATATAGAGATAAAGAGAAAAATAAAACAAAAAACTTGAACAAAATCAGAATATAATAAATTAAGAAAAAAATATGCATTTAATGTTCTACATTCTATATTTTAGTATCTATAGCAATAACTAACTAATTTGATACAAAAATACTAGCATGTTGAAAATGTCTGGTGCCAAACAGATTACTTGGCGAGACACATATCCGGCAGCTGGAAAACATCGTTATGACAAAGTTGCCGCTATTCACAAATGTAACGATAACCCTGATGTGTTATAAGGTTTTATATGAAAATCAAACGTATAAAATAACGTAGGAAAATTATACCGGGGAAGGGGGTATTAATATACTAGGGTAATCTTACCGTTCCCCAGTATAAATATCCTAGGATAATCTTACCCCCAGTGGGGGTATATATATCCTAGGAAAATCCTACTGGGCGTATAAATATCCTAGTATATTCTTACCGGGAGGTAGGTAGGTATGATTTTACTGCGACACCAGCACTCGGCAGCGCAATCGCTACAGTGCCCGACGAACAGGAACGAAACCATGATATTACAGAGGCTCCTCAATCTTAAGAGATAACAAAATTTCCAGCAAAGCACGGTAGTGGTATGTTGCGTATTACAATTTAAATTTGAAATTTCTGTTTCCGTGATAATAGTAATAATAATTATAATAATAATATAAGGTCAAAAGACCGAATGATTTTGGATAAAACTAACTCGGCTGCATTTTAATTAGCTTATATTTACGACACTCATCCGGAGGAGCAGGACGGATTTTAATTTTAATAATCCGTATGGTATTATTTAATATAGAACACAGTAAAAAATTCTAGTTCGTAAGACGGCACGTTGTGTAGGCAAATTTAATACATTACGGTGTCGGATAACAAAAGTTTCGCATTACTATAATTATCAAGGAACATGTGTACGTACAAGTACGGCTATATTTCACAAAAGGAAGCGAGCCGTTTCGCGCCGACCACGTTTTAATATTATGCGCATTATAATGATAATAATTATTAGTGTTTTCATTCCACCGATGATTACTGAACTACGGATATTAAGCGAAAACACCATTATCGTTAACTATTTTAATTATCACTGCAGAAATAAAACCGTGTCATCGGTACACCCCGAAACGAATCTACTCGCCAAACCATTGATATTAGTATATACAGATACGTCATTCTATATTTATCACTTAAAATGCTTGTGTGACGCAACCACTAGACCTGTAGCCGAGATACTTTCCATTTGGTTTGACAGAAATTCTGTTTTCAAAAATATAAAAATACTACTAGCTTTCGTTACCTGACGCTGCGCAGAATTTAATTTGCCAGTAAAATGAATTATAAATGCAAATATAACACCAGATTGAAAGTTATAGTTAATTAAAATACACTGTAGTAAAAAAGTAATTCTCTACACCATGAAATAAAGCTACTGACAATATTGTTTCATTGTCTTATACCTTCAGGGATTTCGACTAGGTGATTTTTCCATTTTACCAATTTTAAACCTTTTAATTACTTAAAGGTTGAATTAGTGACGGATTTATGGGGAAGGGAGTAGAAGATGTGATGATCCATCCTCCTTGGACTTTTTTTTGTTACTTGAACCACAGAATAATATGATTATATGAATATAATCTGTGCTTGAACTTAGGCACCAAAGCTCATAGAGCATAAAGGCTATGAAATGCAAGTTATAACTATAACTCCAAACTTAATAAATGATATAATAAAAGGTATTCTTTTGCACATCTTATCAATTATTATTGTTTAAATATCAATTTAAATTGGTTGAAACTAGGGTTAGAGACTTATATGAGTTTGCATTTGTGACAAAAATCATTCAAACAAAATTCTATAGAAATTAGTTCCATAGCAATAGGAGTCCTTAAGGCAACCTTTTTTATTTAATCCAATTATTTTAATTTTGCATATTTTGTTATATTTATATTTTAAATACATATTGCACGTATTTTACACATGTTATACTATATTTCAAATTATAATTTTAAAATTAACGTTATGTATAATTTACAAAGTATTCCTCAGACCATACGAATGAAATAAAGCATTTAAAGTAGCCTTAAATTACCCTAAATATAATGCATTACTTAAAAGTTTAATTAACTTAGAAAAAAAAACACTCAAAAATACAAAAAAAAAAAAGAACCGGATAGGTCTCGCTCTGCTTTACAGTTAGGGGTGAAGTGCACCTCGTTCATAGAATAGGTCATTACAATGGATTTGTTAAATTTGAATGCAGTGATAGGTATCATTGTATACGAATAATGATTCTGAACGGAGATGATATGTTGGTCTAGAATAGAATATTATAATATTGTATGTTATATTTAAATTGAAATATAACGTCAATATTTTCTTTTCAAACGCTTATAAAAAAAAATTGTGCATATGAATTTCAATAATTTATATATGAAAATAAAAACTACTTCTGTGAAATTTCCTATTGAATTTTCAAGTATTTTGCTTGAGCTAAATGTTTTTTATCAGTAATTATAAAAAAAAAAAGGAAAACAAATCAAATATATAAAATGCCTATAAGTAGCTTAAAAATCAATAAAATATTTTGAAAAAAAATAATACGCAAAGGAAATACCAATTTTAACAGCTGGTAAAAATTTCAAGTTTCTGCGACTTTTATTTCTTTACTAATTGAAAATATTTAAAATCATTTGAGGATAAATCATTATTTTATGAAATTTCATAAAAATTTAAATTTCAAATAATCATAACATTTTTTCCTTTTGGTCCGGTAGAAATTTTTAAAGATTTTTGAAGAGTAGCTTATGGATAATCTAGTGTTAAAATTTTGAACCTTAAGTATAAATAGAATAAATTTTATGAATTTTATTTACAAAATAACTTGCAAATTATCGTGATGTTGACATATTTTATAGGAATTTGAGTTTTATTGGCTTATAAAAAAAAATTTGAGTGAAACGATCTCCAATATTTTTTAGTTACGATAAATATAAATTATTATAAACCTTGTATTAAATTTTTAAGAGTTTTTGATCAGCCAATTAAATTTTATAGATGTTTAAAAAAAAATGTTTACAAAAATCAAAAATTTAAATTGTTTATAAATAAGTCAAAATATGTCAAAATACTTTGAAAACTTAACCATGTATAGAGAACATCAATATAAAGATTTGGTGAAAATTTCATGTGGTTGCGATTTTTCATTTTTGAGTTTTAAGTTTTTAAGTTTTGAGCATTTAAAAAAAATGTAGTTTGTAAAAACGTGATTTTGCGTAAAATTTTCCGTTTTTCGTAATTTTTTTATCGTTTTTTTCGATTTTTTTTTGGTTCAAGTATCATCTACATTCACTTTCTTTTCAGAAAATTTGCTGTTTAAGCAAATCAAAGCATTTTTATTGCCAAAAAAGTGTCGTCAGACACAGAAAAAAAAAACACACATCATTGTAAAATCAATAGATTCCATCACTCCATTCAAAATCTAAAAATGTATTTTTAATCGTTTCATAATTTAACAAAATATGCACACTAGCGGGTTCACTAAATTTACACATCCAAAACAACATGTTTGATCTCCCTGATGATGGATTCGTCCATTTTTGCGGTCAACTCACTGTCCATATTCAACTCAGTAATGGTATCTACAATATTTCTCGAGATTTCAATTGTGTTGGTATTTTTAGAATTTGTTAACTCGCTATCATGCTCGAGGTAAGGTATAACTAAATATTTGTCGATAATTGTCGTGGGTATCGTTTGACAGTTCTGTATGAAAACAACAATGGTCGAGTCTCATACGATCATATTCACGCATATTGTTCCGTCGTTCTGTAATACAACCAAGTACACCAAATTTACCACATTGACGTCCACGGTAGCTGCATCCATGCCCATTGCATAAAGCTTAATCTCATTGGTGCTTCGTCAGATTCTACAAACATTTCGCTGTTCGTGTTCAATGCAATGATTTTGGTCTTGGCCCATTATACGAATAATTGACAACACATTGGGAATAATTTTTCCGTCGTTGTCCATAGATGAATTTATAGCTTAACGCTGTGGTGTAGTTACGGTAATGACATTTGATATATTGTTAGGTAAGGAATTTGATTCGGTTAACGGTTCATTGCATTTTACAGGATTGGCAAAGGACGAATCTTTTTCGACGACGGCTTTGGATATCGATCATGGTCCTGTATGAAAGTGACTTTGGCCGAGTCTCTCACAACGATAATCGAGGATATCGCTTCATTGTTCTGTATCATAACAGCAGATTCACAGTTAATTTCAACGGCCGTTTTCAATTAAGTTATTTTGGTATCTTCAGTTTTTGTAGCAAGTCTATCGTCCTGTCCGAA
Source organism: Chaitophorus viminalis (assembly GCA_025469195.1). Taxonomy (NCBI): domain Eukaryota; kingdom Metazoa; phylum Arthropoda; class Insecta; order Hemiptera; family Aphididae; genus Chaitophorus; species Chaitophorus viminalis. Next base: position 19,259 of record JAIPRK010002168.1, on the reverse strand, counting down.
AAAAACAATATCCGAATCTTTTTTAACGATGTCCTTTGATGTCATTTCATGGTCTTCGATGACTTAAGTAATGTCAGCGACATTCACTGGAGAGTAGGAGTCATCTATGATTGAATCAGTGGTCATCGCTACATTCACCATGAAAGATATTAATATTATTAGATATTAAGATATAAGTATTATTTCCACTTCACTTTTAGGTACTATGTTTACAGTATTCACGGTTTGGCACCATTGAACCTTTTGCATTTCTTGTTCGAAAAACTTCCTCCAATACTTGCAATCTTTATGCACGAACACTTTGCATTCTGTTGGAACAAGAAAACACAAACCAGTTAAATAGTTTATCTATGAGCCATCAAGTGCAGCGAAGAATGTTATGTCTTACGAACAAATTTCTGAAGAAATAATTAATCATAAAATATATATTGTTTCACTTACCAATACACCGCGCCATTGACGAGTAAGTTCTTCGGGATCGGCATAAGTAACATTTTTGGAACCAATATTTTTTCATCCGAAAAAATGTAGTAGTCGTATTAATCACTTCTGCGAAAATATGTTTGCAGTAGTGTTGGTTTTTCATGGTAAAATTTATTAAATAAGATTTTAAGGATTAAATAGAAAATTATTCGAGACGTGAACGTATAAAAACCGTTCAAAAGGCAAATTAAATATCAGTGTTTAATGTCTTGGATCGAATATTTTACAATCACATCGCTAGGTATAAAATTCAATTACAAGTCGTCAAATTGAACTGATGAAATAAATTATAATAGGGTTTGAAGTTTTAATATTGAAAATATAATACATTTTATGATCATATTATAGTAACCGTTTTTTCAGCCATGCAATTATTAAATAATTTAAGAACTTAAGAGTTAATTTATAATAATTTTTAATTTATGATTTATAATAATTAATAATCAATCAAGTTTATTTCAGTCATAAAATGATTACCTATATTAACATAAACTCTTTCATCTGTTAATAGTTCAATATACAACGTCATTGAGATTGAGTGCATAATACTCAACGAAACCATAATAATTCAAAAAGGAATTACATGAATTTAACGACCAATAAAAAGTTGTGTAATATATATCACCCAACCACCAAATGCAAAAATTTAAAATTATGGTTGATACTAAATCGGTTTGTCGCTTTATCGACGTAAGACGATTATAATAACGACGTGATTCCCAAATCAAGTGTTGACAGACCTACAGGTGCTGATCAAAATGTTATAAAAAAAAATCAAGATCAAAAAAAATCCAAATTTTACTCTCGTTTTTACCTATCTTTCTCCAATCGATGTAATAGATGCAATAAATGCTCTTTTAAAAAATACGAGCACGATTGATATCTATACTTACTGTCGTTTAAAGTGACGTAGTCATAGATTTTTATTACATTGTTAGACGTGGGATGGTTTTAATAAACCGATAGTCACTAACTAAGGAGAAATATATTTAAATTTATAATAGAGAACCAGCATTAATAACTTAATACACAAATAATACACTCTTCGCGATAAGATTTCCAAATCCAAACTATTGGAAAATCAACTAAACGTTATTAGGTACATACAATTTCATACTGAATTTTAGGAACACCAAAATCCTCTTGTGTCCTATTTTTATCTTTTTTTACGGCAATTCGTAATCTGACAATTCTCCTCGTCGTCTAAAAGACCAACAGCCGTGAATTTGAAACAAAATTGCTGACAACGTTATAGTAGTTCTTCCAATGTCGATGTTACCATTAGAATATTACGTTAGGTATATACTGATATTCCCGTATAATGATGAACATCGTATAAACACCACGATCAACCCTGAGGCTAAACGAGTGGAGATGAAATCAATTATTATTATGCGTTCTTCCTTTGATATGCTTGTGTCTTAATCAGTACGTTTAATATTGCAGACTACACACGCGCACGTTTCGGTACGCAACCGCCGTGGTCGACTCGTGAACCCAGGTACGAGCATATTACTGTTTCCCACTTAAACATTCCCTTTGGTAAACACGCACGGGGGATATCAACAAGCATGTGAAATTCACCAATATAATATTGTCCCGATAAAGTTTGCAAACTTGCTGCGTCAATTTGTACTAAAGTCATCGTCACGATAATGGTAAACAATCTATATGTAATATTATATCATTTGTTACGTTATAAACATGAGTTTCGCGTTTAGACGATTAATAGCTACGTATAGTAGCTTTGTTACCTACTTTGTTGACATTCAAAAGTTTTAGTGTAATCGGATAGCCAGGAGATAAATAATAATATCCAAATAGGATAATTGGGTGTCTACCATTTTATATTTTTATTTTTATTATGTACTCTATATATAATATAAAAAATTAAATTGAACTTTTTTTATTTATATTTTTAGATTTTTTAACAACATCAATTATATCGGGCTATAAAGTACAATAATATCAATCGTTTTAAATGTGTTGTATGACATCTATCAGTAACTGTTAGCATAGAACAATAAAATTATTAAATTTAGACGAACCTTTTCAATTAAAAATGTACTTTTCTTAATCCAAAATCAAACGTGATTCATTTTTTTAAAAATATCTATGATAATTATGAAATAATAAATTTATAATAAAAATATTTTTCTATTATCTCATTTAAACATAATTAACTTATCACACGAACAGAATAATTCACTTGGAATTTTTTTTTTTTTACTAAGAAGACCATAACTTATTATAAATATTTTACATACCACTACATAGGGCAGATCTCGATATCAGACCTCCGTAAGTCTAAATTCAGTTAAAAATCTTTAACGCATCGTTAAATATAGATAAAATTAGTTAATTTATAATATTATTATGTCCCGATATAATATATATTATTATGATATTACATTTAAATTTTAAAATAATATTATAATAATCATGATAATGTTGACATATAAATTTCTTGGCAAAATTTGTATTTATTTATAAATCATGGATTGGGAAATTTTATGAGCTGGGTTACATTTTAATTTCTCTCTAGTAGTCCTAAAAATACATGCACGCCCAATAATTACATAATTTTTATTTACAAATCTTAATTTTCAATTCTATACTTGGTCACGAAAAATTTACTCCATTAGGACATTGTTTCTATCTTAGTTTTTGTTATGAATATGGAGTTAGTTGCATTTTTAAGACAAATACAATTTCACCCTCTAAAACTATTTGTTATTGTTTTTAATACAATAGTCTGTAATTGTCAAATTCATAATATATAAAGTATGCTTTAAGAAAGTTCAACTGTGTAGAACAAAGAAGTCAATATTAATTCTAAGTCCACTTATTCTTTACAATACCTGACGAATTCTCGGCACTCATTTTGTATTGACAGGAAGCTTATTCTCATAATTTACAAAAATAAATCTTTGGCTGTCGGTAAAGGCCTCGTTCTTTAGAGAGAATGTATAATATATATACATATATTGAATATATTGTATTCATACAAGTTTTATTTAATATTTTATTAGCAGATCTACAATTAAAAACAAATAAATTTGTTTTTTCGAAAATATTATTATAAGAGTAACTTATAACCAATTTGTATTGAACTCAAGTTTATGGCATTTCGCCTCCAAGTTTAATAGAACAATATGACTTAAACTTTTTAGTCGTCGACAATGATATTTTCATCATGATAATTCAAACAATAGTTTATTATTCGCATGATTCGTTTTAATAATATAAAGTTCAGAGAGAGTAACGAAGATGGGTTTTAGTTTTACTGTAGACATTCGAGAAGCGACTTCTACTCGGTTGTGGAAAAAAAAAAGATCTTTTTTATAAGAACATTGAAAAAGACGTATCGAACGAAACCGATATACTACGACATTAACGGATTACTTATGCTATAAATCTTGAGCTTATAGATCAATGACATATGATTAAAGAAATTAATAGGTTTCTCTTAAATCTACCAGATTTATATATGGCATCAACTTGGCCAAAAATATCAAAAACTGTTCTACAACCAATTGTGAACATTTCTCTCACGTACACGTCTTTGGCCTTATTACGTCTCTCTTTTTATTTATTTTTTTTTTTTTTTTACTGAAAACATGATTGCTTACTTAGAAGCTTATAATTTAGTCGAAAAGTTTAGACGAAACCAATCGTAATTTAAATTGTATTTGTTTATAAAAAAAATTAATTATTTCTGGACATTCGATAAACGTCACTATATTTTAAGTCTAATTACAATAGAGTAACACATTGTCTACGAAACGCATTACAAAATAACATTACAAATTCTGTCTACAAGATTATTGCTTATAACACCTAGTGTTTGCATGTTATGATATTTTTAAAATAGTTTAGAAGTGCTCAACAAAGTGACTTGTAAATTTTGAGAGATATACAATTAAAACATACTCTCGAGTATTTTGGTAGATCAATCGTTGACATCTCTATTATCTTTTTCTTACCTCATGTATAGTAGTAGTTGTATTATGCTCGAGGTGAATACGATTAATGCAATATATATTGAATACCGCTTAAGACATTTCCTTGGTTTATTCTCTCATTTAATTTCATGGGAAATAGCGTTGAACTATTCGAACGATGTGAGTATACCAATAACTGCGAGATTGCATTGAAATTAAAATATGTAATGAATAACTAGTGCAAAATATTTATATATTATGCTGAAATTTCCCTGATGACACGTATAAAATACTAACAGATTTTACTTAAAATAAAAAATTGATTGATAATAAAAAAAAAAAACGTTTTTATTAACGCTATGTAAATAATTTTACCGATGAAAATAATTTGAGATCGCATGAGCAGATGTGAACAAACATATAACTGTGTAAGTGAATTTATTTTACCTAATGAACTTATATATTATCGTTTCAGATGTCAGATTGTTACTATAACTTTTCTCGTGTACTATCAAAATACACGAGAAAAGTTATAATAATATAATCGTTTTTGTGTCATGCATAAGGGTTGCAATACCATCTTGCTCACGTGAAACATATTAAGAAGCAATTATTGGTTTCCATTTGACATTTAGGCCTTAGTGCATTACATAGTAAGACGGTTATCATTTGTGGTTTACAAATTCATTTAACGACACAAGTGGTTGCTCGCCATACGGCAAATGTTATACTGCGTACATCATAACACATGAATACTTATAGGCGATAATATTATACGTTAATCATTCCACTCACTTCAGATGGAGACCGATACTGTAAATATTAAATAAATTATTGATAAGATCGTGACGAGCAGCACACTAAGAAAATATACGTGCCCAGTGATATTATACACTTGTAAAAAAAAAAGTATAATCAAACGTTTAAACGTCAACGCATTATATGTAATAATAACAGTAATAATTTCCTTAAAAACTTAAAATCTTTATATAAATTTTAAAATTTTTTAGATTTTTCATAATTTTTTTTAGTTATATAAATACTATTTTTAAAACACATTCAGTGTTGTAAAAAAAAATAAAAAAAAACTTCTACAGTTTCTTAGTAGTATAACTTTTAAGATTATTACCTGTATAATAATTATGTTTTCAGAAATGTTCTAATTTATGTTAGTCTGTCTGCAATGAGTCTGAAAAACAGTGGGTCGTTTGGAAAAATATTAAGTACAACTGAATTAAAAAAAACTGATTTTCCATATATAGCTTACGATGTATAAAAAATATATATATATAATTGGAACACATTTTCTTGTCGAAATCGTATACACAGACACAAAAACTATCAATAAAACACACATAATAATAAAACCGACACATTCCTCGTTTCGCCCAGAGTATAATAATATAAATAACATTAAATGTATCATATGGATATGAATGATAATAGGGAGGAACCGGGCGTCGTCGTGTTTACGGAAATTGTATTTAAGGATATCGTTGAAACGAGTAACGGATAGGCGTACGCGTTATCCTTGTTATACAATATTACATAAATAGCGGATGATAAACTGTTACTAGGTAGTGAAATAATAACGGGAGAACGAGTCAGAACAGAATCAGTGGGGAAAGAGATCTTATATACTACATACAACGTATATACTATAAATATACAAGTATATAATATTTGTAGGTATATACATATGATACGTGCGCAATGGTTTAAGGCTAAACGTCACGTGGAATAAGATGAAATACTTCACAGTTATTACATCACGTCGTCAAAAATAATACACGACCGCAGTGTAATATACATGTATAGAATTTTGACACGTGGTATCGGTGACAACTAACGTACCGGCACGAATATTAGACGACAGGATTCAAACATTTCTGGTGATTTCACCAGTCCGTGGGGTGGAGGAGAGGAAAGAATGATGTGTATAAAACACGAAAAACACGGCGCCCGAACCAACGGCGAATACGACTGTATTACAACGCAGCCGAACGTCAGGACGACTGTCGATCGCATGTCTCGATACTGGCAGGAATATAATATACGTAAAAACGTTCACATCAGTTGTAGGCAAGGGTATTATCAATTTTTTCTCGACGCCTAAAGCGACTTAAGAATTTGTTTATATATTGTTCTCTTGAACGATCAATCCTGGGTTTGCGACTGGTATTCTTGTCTCAATACGTATATACTAATGTAAAACACATTGCGTTAGTCCAATATACAATATGGTATAACTATTATGCCACGAATTTACTTTCAACCAGAAATGCCAATAAAAACATTGGTCCGATTTCGCTTGACCCAAGTAGTCGACTTTCAGACATTTCATTTACTTATTATATGTACTAAATAGTCACATCATTTATTTTCCACATTTATACTGGTTCTCATAAGAATCAGGTTTATTACTTCATACTTTTCCAGAATTAATCATCTCTCGGTTATTCTTCACTATCGTAAAATTTTCGGCAAATATTCTTCTTTTCTTCGAGCTTTACTTTTACCTTATAAAATCCACCTCACTAGCCCCTTTTTTTTAGTATTTCATTGATATGTAAAATTTATCCGATGTTATGTTGGTCGGTATTTGTGATTGTTGCCAATTATATTCAAACCATATTCAAAGACCTATAAGATTAATTAATTAATAAAAATATTTCATAACTTAATAACGACTAGATATATATATATATATATATATATATATAAATCGAGTATAATAATATGTGATTATATTGACCAAATCTCAAGATTAATTTGTTCAAAGGAAAAAGGTTTTACGAGTTCATCATCGAATTCCTCTCAAATTACATACTTTACTTAGAATATTAAAATCAAATTTGAGTACCATAGTTCGAAAAATGAAACTTTTCAAACATTTAGAACAAACGTTGTTTATCCAACCATTTATATTCGCAGCCAAGTTGAAATACAACTGCTCAAATCCGATGTATCAGAATACTGTACAAACACTACAAACTTTCGAATTGTCTAGAAATCTAATTTGTGTAATAAATAATAATATACGATTGAAGGGAGCTATATGACATGAGTTGTTGATGATCTCGACATCTTATGTTTTTTTTTTTTTTTCGTATACAATAATAATTTTAATGAAAAAGTATGATGTACTCGTATTTTAAAAAAAAAAAAAAATCATAAATTTTCACTTGACATTAGCGAAATCAATCATTTTTAAATAATATTCAAATCTCCGGTATTATAATACTATCGTTCAACAACTCAAATAATATAATGCACTACACGTTTCCATTTTTCACGTGCGTGAATAAACTTATAAACACTACTACTTATCGCTTAGCATCCACCCAAAACCCAAGCGCTACCTCTTCGCCCGAAAAGCGTCGTTGTTCACGAACATCACGTAGTATATCGTTTTAATGACCACGACCCTAATTATATTGCGATGTTTAATTAATTAGTTTGAAAACTAACATTAGCCGTCCGTGGCGCGCGCGTTTGGTGTCAATAAAAACGGACAATTTGCTTTTCGTTCAATTCATTAATTTTTATGCCCGTGTAATTATTGCGAAACGTAAGTCATTGGCAACATGAACACGCAAACCGTTCAAGTAAGTTCAACGGCAATCGTTTGTCAGTGATAACAATATTAATAACACAAAAGTACGTTACCTACCTATATTGTTATGATGAAACTATCGTCGAATAAAAGTATTGTTAATTTCGAACGTGTATTTAGTTTTTCTTTAAAGAAAACCAAGACTACCGCCCACAGATTCAACAAATGAAAATAATAATACAAATGAAAAAAACATTCAACTCCGATGCAAACCCTTTAGTGGACAAGCAATTTTTTATAATATTGTACAATTATTATGAAAACTGTAGCCACTTAATTATGGTGGATTAGAAAAAAAAAAAACAAATAAATACTAATACATAATACATATAAAAATATTATATCGATTTCTAATTTGATTTTACAAAATTATTATTAATTAATGATATGTTGGTCATACGATGGAGTGTAAAATTGACCGCTATGAGATAAAACTAATTCCACCAACAGTAACGTTTATGTAAATTAACCAGGGTTTTATTATTTATTGTACTAAGCACATTTTAAACCATTTGACCCGTATACAAGTGTTTTAATTAAAACACAAACTTGGAAAATGTTAACTCCATCACCATTGAAACATAGTAAAATTTCTTTCGATAAATCCGGATGTTGTCTATTAATAATAAATTTATTCATTTCAGTGGGACATAAGAGCTAATTTCAATAATTTAACATTAGAACAATACAGTAATATAAAATATAGATAGTAAATTAAATGCGGTGAATTATATTCAAAGATATATTAAAATAATTAATGAAAGTATAATTTTTTTTACATTGGCCAATAACATATTATCATTCTATTTTTATATTTTATAGTAGAACCTGAAGTATAAGTATTTTTAAAGGAATGTACAAGATAATGTAATTGGACAACCGAGAGACGCTAAAATTTAGAAAACTCAGTAGTTCAGGGCAATCAATATAACAAGTTGAAATAAAAATGTATGTCATTCATTTATTTTCTTTGTCTCTGATAAATCAACAATTTCAAAAAAATGTAATAATAAATGATAAGGACCATGACGTAATACACAATTTAAATGTATTACATTTTATAAGTTATGAAGCAAACAAAACAATTTTAGACAATCATCTAAGCATTGCATTTAATGTTTTAAGTATAGGGATCAAATAATTATAGAACTATATTTATTTTATTTTATTTGTTATAAGAAATATTAGGCCCAGTGAGTATTATATAATATTATTCGCTAAAGATAAATAAATAATGATTTTAAAGCTACAATATTTTATTACTACGTAATATAGTCATATAATAATTTCGCAGCAAAACTCTAATCAATTTAAACGGAGTTGTATATTACATGTGATATGAAAATACTACCCGTTAAACGCACACCGTAAAAGGTACTATACAGCATTACGAGATGAAAACTAATTATGAATATAATACGGCTTCATATAGTTCAATATGTGCATAAACGCTCGAGTAAAAGATACTGCATTATAATTATTGATTTTTTCTTTTTTATTGTCAAGCTAATTAGATCATTAAATTTTAATTTGTTTCATTTGCAAAAATATTATGATTACACGCGAACTGTGTACGTATATAAAGCTTCGATATCAAAGCCAAACGTGTATACGAGTATATATATATATATATATATATATATATATTTTTTTTTTAGACTTCCCTAAATTATAATATAATTATACGCAAGGAAGGATAACTTAGACGTATATTGAACTCGTAGAACTGTTTTTCGGCTAACGAAAGAGCAAAAATGATTAGTGGAATATTGTAATCCGTTCCATTCGAACACACTCGCCGCAGGATTAAATATCACGTATAAACAACACGCAGTTAATTACAGTTTATTAATAAAGCGTCAGCGTTTACGTAATAAAAAAATACATAATATATTTAAATAGATATTGCTGTGTGGCCAAAAGATGCGAAGCGACACACGCGGTGGTTGGTGAACATTATTTTTAATTGCAAAACGTTTAAATTACAAACGCTTTTTAACGACCAGTGCTTTTTAACGACCGGATTTTGGTTTTTTTTTTCTACAGCAAAGACTATAATATGTAGTTCGAATGTGTATATTATGATTTCGTATATATATAGTATTGTTATTGCTACTTTTATGAAACGGGTGTTATATTGAGGATGTTAATAAAAACTACTGTGTACGCCGAATTTCGGAAACGGATACCAGTCGTTTGTTGTATAGATTTTATTATCATTAACGATGACTGGTTCTAGTGCAAATACATAGTAGAAGAGTGTATTTGTTGGCAAAAAGAACAATTAATGAAAGCAAAAGAGACAAAAAAAATTAAAATTTTTAAGAACGCTCGACGCTCATTATTTTTTATTTTATGTTTTTCCGAAAAATTGATTACTACGATTCAATGTTCTTAATATTTCATAATATGTAACTTCATAAGTTTCAGCAAAAAATTTTGAGGATTATTTTGAACCTTTTATTTATTTACATCACAATTTCAATATCCCCTCCCAACATGAATCACTTGATATTTATCACAAAACTCAGTTTTTACTCTATGAAAGTTTTTTTTTTTCTGATATTATGTTGTAAAAGTATACGTATTTAGCATATATATATATATATATATATATATAATAACTTTATCAAGCGGACTGCCCACCATGCGGGTTGCCTAAAGACACAGTATACAAAATTCAATATTGATATACATAGGATTATTAAAAATTATAAAATTATGGTAAATAAGTATATAAATAAAATTACAGTTTTTTTTTTTTTTTCATCAATGTTACAGTTTATGAATATAAATGGTAGTTTAAAATATTGAGTGTATCCTTGAGAGTACCCAAACATATTTTCACTAGATCGGAGATGTTTAGTCCGTGGGTTCTGAAAAAATTTCTCAAAAAGCAAGATGCAGTTCCTCGGGCCTCTCGAGTTATTAACTATCGCTTAGTGAGGTAATATTTTAAATAGTTTGTACTATACATTAAATTTATAAAATAATATGTAAGTAGTAAGTACACAGTATATGAATGTAAAAAATAACTTGAAAGTAAATGTTGAAGAAATATAGTATAGGTATATTATACTTTAATGTTTAGTCAATCAAACAATAATATTATACATTTCCAGTTCTTGTATTGAATATGTATCTCTGACTAAAGGTAATTTATTATCACAACTATTTCAGGAAAAACTACTACGTCACCGTCTATTTGCATATATTAAATATAAAAAAATTACCACTCCTTTATAACATTTTTGGATAAATGTATTGTAATGTTTGGATTGCATGAAACAGAGAGAGAAAGATAGAGAAAGATATAGAGAGAACTAGATGATGAATAATGACTTACACTAAGTGCAGGTTTTATGCGTATTATACTTTAAGGAATCATTCTTCGATAAAAAAAAAAAAATCTTTTGCGTCACCACCGTCATCGTGGCGTCATATCAGTCATTTTCTCGGTCGTTCGTCAAATCATTCAGTTATAATGACAATGACATTTCGCGTACTCGTATTACATGAAACTGTCTGTTCTTTTTATCGATTCTTATATAATGTAATTTTGCTGTTTTTTATAAAAAAGAAAATACAAGGCAGTCCTAGTGTAAGGCAAGTTATAAACTTCATTTATACGTTCAAAATGTATGCTTCTTATTATTATTCATTGTAGAAATGATTTTTCTTTTTTTTACAATTTAATAACAAATAAAAAGTGAGAATTTTAAAAAACACGATAAAAAACGTAGGTAGCTGAATATGAAAAAAAAGTAGGTTGAATGCTAAAGTCCAGAAAATAAAGAAAATACATATTTCTATAATACTTATTGTTCTTGTCGACAGTGAGTTTTTACTTGAAAGTTAAATATTTTAAAAATAGTCCAATCTGCTTGGTATTTATTATAATATGTTTTTCGGAAATATAATTTGATACTCCTATAGTTCTTCAGCGTACCATTGATTATAGTAAGTACTCAGAAAAATACAAATTATACGACAAAACAACTATGGGCTATGGATCCTCCGGGCATTTCAAAATTAAATTATAATTATATGTTTTCCGGTTAAGATACATTAAGAGCAATGCGTTATTGAAGAGTACTTCTTATTGTTTTGATTACCTAACCTAAAGTTTCGGCAAATTAACCTAATAAATAAAATAATAGCTAGAATCGAGCCTCTGGGTGTGATTAAATATAATGTAGTATTCAATCTCTCAATAGAACCCTTATTTATTCACCGTTTTGTCATCCATTTTCATCCCCAAAACTTGCTTTTACAGATTGTCTTCCAATAGTTTATTATAAACTCGTAACACCAACCACATTATATCAACACCTCATACTTTACCTAAAATTAATTCTCTATATGTACATCTAACTACAACCACCAATATACTTGAAACATTTATTTTTTACCCTACAGTAGTACAGTCTACATCATATATGGTTTTAATAACTACCATAATATAGTAATAGTATACATAAATTTTAATTTTTTTTTTTAAACGCTCAATTATTGATATTCAAATTCATTCAAAATCTTAGAACCAACGGATAGTTACAATTCGATAACTCAGTTTGAAGTACATAATAAGTATTATTTTTAAAAGCGGTAATATATATTTTTCTAACTCAATTGCCTGCAAAAATATATAATACATAAATACGTTTTCAATGATTTCTTTATGTTTTATATTTAGTTTATCAGATCACCTAATACAATACAATGAATTTAATAAAGACATGATTTAATATGTTAATAATGAAATTATAGTATTAAAATGTATTTATAGAAAACAAAAATATTAAGGCAATTTTTTTTTTTTTGTAAAATTTATTACTGACCTAACACTTAGATTTAAATAATAATTATAATTCAAAGTTCACGTTTAGGTAACCAAAAAAGCTCGATCATCAAAAATCTAAATACTTTGACACTGCATAAAAATCCTAGCAGATGATTGAAAAAAAGATAGTGTAAAAATCTTCTGTTTTAAAACCATTCAATTTATAATTTCCTTTCTTTTCTTGTTCTTTTTCTTCTCACCTCTCAAACTATGGGTGTTACTGTTAGGTTACTGCTCAACCCCATAGTACTTTATTGTACATTTACTCTTTTCACTTAAAATAATAGTACTATTTTGTATAAATTGTTTATTTTACGATAACAATTAAGAAAAAAAAATTTAAATATTCAAGTTTTACATTTTTATTTTGTCATATACCTGAGAGTTTTATACAGTACAAACGACTTGCGTATCGGAAAAATAATATTTTTTGTAGTATAATATTACCTACTTAAGAAAGTGTGGAGTATTAGAATGAATTTAAAAAATGCATTGCTCCCTTAAAAGTTAAAATATCGCAAACATCAACTATAATATTTGATAATAAGTAAGTTTACGTTGATATTAAAGTTAACCACACAAAATTAGTTATATCATTGATTTTAGAATACACTTATTTAGTACTATATATTAAACTTGTTAACTACTTATTTTAGAATATTTAAAATCAATGGTTATACTAAACGCAGATTTACTAGGGAAATCATTTATTTGGCATATAAAATAGACATCCAAAATATGATTTACCGATTTTACGTTTAAAAAAAAAAATGTTAAATATAAATGATAATAATTATTTTAATATAAATTAAAATGATCCATACTTATAATATATGTTTTTTTCATAAAAAGATGATTTGAATCCTTGAGTCCAAAATATTGATTATGAAAATCTTTAAAATCCGTTTACAGTTCGTTTGATTATATACATTATACATCATTAATATCATATTATAACACAATGTTATTCATATAAACTTTTTTATATTACTTTTTTAAATTTCAAAGTGTTTTTAATTCATACTCATACTTGGTGACCTGTATGTATCAATTTTTTTTCAACATACCATGAATGAATGAAACGACCTAAAGAAAAAAAAACAGCTAGTGAACTAATAACAATATCGATAAAGCTACTCAGGCAATAAAAGAAAAAATATTTAATATCGATATGATGGCTAATGTTTGTAATTATAATAAGTAGCGCCATCTTAGTCAGCAAATATTAAAAGTTTAACGTTTGTATTGGACGTAGTATAAAATAGTGTCGATTAAATGCGTAAGTATATGCTTTGGGGGTAAGAAAAAACGATTAATTGTTTGAAATGGATAGAAGAATGTTAATACTTTGAATTAATGACGCATGGAAAAACTGTCAACAATTTAATAATATTTATATATAAAATACTTGTAAACAAACATGGAACAATCCTGAATGCGAACAATGTAATTAGTCAAAAATGCAGAACCCGAATCGAAATACAATGATGAAAAAATAAACCGTTCATATATAACTTTACAGCACTTCCATGGATTATATCAAATGTGCTACCTACAAGATTACTTTTTCGTAGCTTTGACAATAAATATTTCAAACTAGCACAAAAATTATTGTAATATTTTATTCCAAAATAATAAATATAGTTCCAGTTTCTTTACGAGCATAAATAAGATTTATCAATAACCAAACCACAAACCACAAAGATATATAATAATTTTAAGATACAAATAAAAATTATATTTAAAAAGTTGAACCACTTTTTAGGTATTCAAAAATATTATAATGAAAATAGCGCATATGAGCTAAGTGCTTGAATAACTAATTGTTTGAAATACTAACTACAGCAATTTCCAATATCGGATCACTTACAGTAACGGAATAATTTTAACCATTGCGCATGGTTCGAAAACTCGTTTCTCCAGTGCGCAATTCCAGCATACATACCAATGGAATATTGCATTGTATGTTTTCTCAGATGAGTTTCACAAATTAGGATTTTAAACATTAACGCAATTCTATTTTTAAAAAAACTAGGTACCTATATATTATATGCTCGTAATAGTACAATAAAATAATGGTATCGTGTAAAAACATTACAACAACTAGAAAAAAATGTATATATATAATATTATCTTTAAAAATAAGACGTTTGGTGTAACAACGAAGTACTAAATTAACTCAACTGTAAATTTATGCCAGTTGTCTGTGATGCATTTTGTTAGTATAAATTAAAATAACATAATATAAATTGTTGATTTACGTTACATTAGGTAAATTTAAAAACTATTAGTAAATAAAATTGTGATACTCAATAGATATATCTATTCAATATTGTTTTAAATCAAAATTTTGCCATACATACTACTTATAATATTATAATAGTGTAAATTACTAAACATTTATCACTTCATATTTCTCTTAAGTATCTGATAATGAGCACGCATATAATAAAAATTTTGGGATGGTTTTCCTTGGAAAAAAAAAAAGCATTTATCCGCGATAGTTACATATTTCTGGGTGCTTAATGAATGGATAAAAATTATGTTTCATAAGCATAATAATAGAGTTACTTAGTATAGTTTTTGATATGCTTACTTAGACGTTATCGTTAAGTAATTAAAAAGTTTAAAGCTCACTGAATTAGGTTATTGATTAAAAATTTAAATAAATAGTGGTGTTTGGAGAAGTTTCCAAGGAAATTTATTACGAAATTATTATTATTTATTATTAAAAACTGTATTATGAAAACATTATCAAAACAAATCAATTGTAATTAACTGTCAAAAATGATTAAAATAATTAAGCTTAGAAGATTTTAAACTTTTCTCGACACTGCAGTATAAGAGTTTAGCAAAAGAATATTGTGGCAAATATATATTAATATCCATCCAATAATAATTAATAACATTATAACAGTAAATTTTAATCTGCTTATTTTCCGAGTGGAAACAATAATTTTCCTACTACAATAATAATATTATTATTAATTACACACAAAGAGGGACGGGACGTGTTACTTCTTGTGAATTTATGGAGCTCATAAGTATCCCGAATATTGTTGCGTTATAATCTTACGGTTCCCAAATTAAATGTCAAGTCTTTACAAATTGTCGGGTCACATTATATGCTAGGTGCACGGGCGGAATAACGTACGCAATTTAACTGCAAAAGCGTTATAATACGCAGGGAAAACGTATAAATATCATAGTTGAAAAATTTCCCCACCGAGTGTCGCTCGTCCAACCTAGGCATAAAATATGATATAGTTTTTGGTGGTCATTGTTTCACAAATAACAATAATTATTGTAAGCGAAATAGGTAAATATCGTAAATAAATGCTCAATAATGACGATCACAATATCGATATGTATACAGAAAATTATAAATCGATGAAACCGTGTTCGTCAACTGCGTCAAGTGTACTGAAATAATGTACAACTTGGATTTTATACTGTACAAGACTTCGTCTAGCTGGGGCTGCGACTTAAACCCCCCCCCACTCCATCTGGGTGTTTGTCATCCCACCTACGGCGGGAAGACGGGTCTCAGATGGTGAATATTAGTCATTCCACCTACGACGAAAAGATACGGTCACAGGAAATCCGGTTATTTAAAGTCTGTCATTCAGAGTCCAGTTTTAAAATTACAAATTTGGTACCTATTAATAAAAGTTTTAATGTCTAACGGTTGGTCGATTTGTGTGGCATTGATAGGCGTTATGGACATTTCAATCCAAGAGAATACCATTGTTTAGCGAGTAGTTCGGTCAGGTAGGCAATCCGACTGCGTCGAATCGCGGACTCAGTCACTGTGCCCCACGCGTATGTCCGGTTCTTTTAATTGTACCGAAACCGGCAAGTACAAAATATGAGTTGTAATGTCTAGTCATCAATCGTTTAGAGTGCACATCGATAACAGATAATGCTATATACTTACTCTATGTAAGTAAGTATAGTAAGTGAATTTCGTATAAGAGAAAAGCGGTATTGTGCATTTGTGCGAATAATCCAGCAAGGTAGGCATCTGACTTCGTGGGATCGCGGACCCGGTCACTAGGGCCCACACGTATGTCCGGTTTTTTTAACCGTACCGAAATAGGCAAGGTCGAATTATGGATTGTAGTGTCTAGCTGTGAGTCGTTTAAGATACAAATCTATAGTAGTTAACGCAATCAGTTGATTCCAAGTCCGGAATGTGCATGTTAGTCTAAGAGAATCGCACTGTAGTGCAAGGTGGTTAGTTATAAGAACTTGAAAGTTATTGCATAAGAAGATATAGTAAAAATAAAAAAATTCAAATAATGCACATTATTATCACCAACATATATTGTTTTAATAGCATTATATTATAGATCATTAGAGACGAACGCGAGATGGTAACCCCCTCCTCCAAAGCTCGGCAACCAAAAATAAATTATATACCAAAAAAAAAAAAGTTGAATAAATGCAAAAATGTTCAGTGACCATGTAGAGGTATGGCCGTATGGGCAGGTGGCTCAAATAATTCACACATTAATTGAACATTGGTTTCAAAACCGAGACCACTACCTATCTATACTAATGCCTTCACCTTCCTCACTAACGACCGAGTTGGTATTAAGGGTCTGAAATCCAGCAATTCAGAAATTTCTGCATAGAGACAAATTTTGAATAATTATGGTTTAACCAACATTATTTGTTTAATATAACAATAGTTATAATTAAATAGAAATATAATAAATACAATGTTAAACACATAAAATACACAATTTGTGTTTAAAAAGAAAATATTAATTGTTATTATAAATATATATTAATTTAAGTGTAGGTTATAAGGTTATAATTTGATTTTTTCAAACAAATATATAAATACATTGTTTAGGGTGATAAACATAATATATGCAATATAATAAAAACTTTTTAAAATAAATTATAAATGCTACTACAGTCATTTATAATGAAAATTATATATCATATAACAGCTGTTTCAATGGATAAATATCTACGTATTATATTTTTTTATGTATTAAATACACTATACTGACAGTGGTACACTTTAGATATAATAATAAATATATAAACGGTAAATCTATAAATCTATTACACCATGTAAATCATTACCTGTGCTTTTATTGTATAGTTTAATATTCTAACTGCTATGATAGTCAATTGCTTTGACCATTTTAATTATATAATCTTTTAAACCATGTAGCTATCTGACTTATAAATTTCACTACCTCCAATTTTTTAAACGGTTATAATAAAAAGTAGGTATGTAATATTTAATTCTAATTATCAAGTAGTTTTCACCATATGAATGTGTAGTTTTGAATTATGATGTTTACTGTTACAATTAATACATAAGTGGTGTACATGTATCAAAATAATAGTCACAATTTATTTCTGTTTGATTTAAAAAAACATATATTTGTAATTATAATATAATATAGTAAACACTACTGTATATGAAAAATATGATTTGTCATGAAATACCAAAATATAATATATGATCTAGTATTCTAGTATGATGAAATTAGGTTACAAAAATCTTTTGACACATGATCACTAATGTTTTAATCAAGAACTTATAAAATAGACGGTAAAAAAGAACGAATGGACCTCGCTTTGCTGTATAGTTGAGGGTGGAGTGCACCTCGCGTTTATAGGATATGTCATTATTACAATGGGTTTGTTAAATTTGAATTCAATGATAGATATCATTGTATACGAATAACGATTCTGATCGAAGTTAATATATTTGTCTAAAATGTGTATATAATAATATAGTATTTTATATTCAAATTAAATTATAATGCAATTTCATAAAAATTTAAATTTCAAATAGTCATAAATTTTTTTCTTTTAAGTCCGGTAGAAATTTTTTATTTATTTTTGAAGATCAGCTTATGGATAACCTAGTGTTAAAATTTTTAACCGTAAGTATAAACAGAAAAAAATGTATGAATTTTCAACTACAAAATAACTTGCAAATTATCGCGATTTTAACATATTTTATACAAATTTCTCTGATATTTTTTAGTTACAATTAGTATTACTTACATTTAATCCTTTAATTCATTTTAAAGAGTTTTTGGACAGCCAAAAAAATTTTATAGATATTTAAAAAAAAAAAACTTACAAAAATCGAAAATTTAAATTGTCTATAAATAAGTCACAATATGTCAAAATACTTTGATAACTTAAGAATATATAGATAATGCCAATATAAAGATTTGGTGAAAATTTCAAGTTGTTACGGTTTTTTGTTTTTGAGTTAGAGCAAATTTTAAAAACCAATATAATTTGTCAGTCTAAAATATTATACATTATATTATATTTTACATGTAATTTTATATCAATATTCGCTATTCAAACGCTTATAAAAAAAAATTGT
>JAIPRK010002167.1:0-27149 GCA_025469195.1 Chaitophorus viminalis | reverse complement strand
TTATATTTAAATTGAATTATAATGCAATTTCGTAAAAATTTAAATTTCAAACAGTCATAAAATTTTTTCTTTTAAGTCCGGTAGAAATTTTTTTATATATTTTTGAAGATTAGCTTATGGACAACCTGTTTGAAATTTAAATTTTTACGAAATCGCATTATAACACAATTGAAATATAAAATACTATATTATTACATACACATTTTAGACAAACATATTAACTCCGTTCAGAATCGTTATTCGTATACAATGATATCCGTCATTGCATTCAAATTTAACAATTCCATTGTTATAACCTATCCTTTAAACGAAGTGCACTCCACCCCCAACTGTACAGCAAAGCGAGGCCCACCCGTTCTTTTTATTTTTTTTTTTTGTTAGTAAATTATAAGTAAAAAATATAACAGTCAACGTTATTATTATTTATTTTTCAAAAATCAGAAAATCACATATTAATTATTTTATTATAGTTCTGTTTATATTAATTTTAAAATCATCTTATAAATTCGTTTTATAATTATTTTTAAAGTGTTTCGGCACGGTGTACTTTTGTCCTTGCGTGAATTATTCATTACCCACTCTTCACACCCACGCTAATCTACATCGGTTACGTTACCAGTCATGCGAAAGACTTTTCCTCGCGTGAAATATGTCTGGTTTTTTTTTTATTTTTTTTTTTGATTTCGGAGTTTTTTCTACTTTTATAACATCGTCCTATATTTAATACAAAAATCTTTAATAATTTATAAAATACAGCATTGTGTTATTTTACACCCAAGGGACTAAGTACCTATCTAGGTCAGTTGTGGCGTGATCCGCGTGTGGTATAATAATATTCAGTTGCAGTTGTAAGATATGTATAATAGTTAAACTTGTACCTTGTCTAAAACAATTTCTAATCAAATATCTGCAATACACTCTAAGTTTAGTACTACAGTTTAGTAACTACATAAAAATACATCAATTTATTAATAAATGAACTATTCAATTAGAATAAATGTTTATGGGCAATATGTAATATAATGATAAAAACTATTTAAGTCAACCATTATTATTTTTCCATACATTTAATTATAACTCTATAACCCTTTTGATCGAAATATGAAATCAACAATCAATTAATTATAAATGCATATAATGTTATACTAGTTTTTAATATTATTATCACCAAATTTATGTGATTCCTTAGTTTTTATTTTATTTCGAAATTTGTATTTTTTCTATTTTATGTGTATTGGACATTTGATCTAATAAAAAATGAATTGAGAAGCAAATCCAAAAAAAAACTTAATTTTAAAATTGAATTATTTATGTGATTCAAATTCATTTTATTAGGTATTAACAATTCTGTTTTTTTTTTTGTCAGTCCATTTTAATTCGTTTATTAATTATAAACCATAACATTAATTAGGTACCAGAAAATACAATAATAACTCAAAATACAAATATTGTGTTGATTAATATTTTGTTATTTTATTTAGGTATGATCGATGGTAAATTGCGCGAATGGTGCACGTATTAATTTTTTCATTTAATATACCTACTAATGAGATTATTACAGACGAATATTTTTACTGGGATTGCAAATATGCAATTCATCTTTCGTTATTGGATTATATTGTGATATTGGCAGTTGAAAAATTAACGTTTACCGTACTTGTATACGGATGAATCATTTTTTTTTCGATTGTTTGTCCAATTAAACAAATGACACTCTACTCGCACAGTTTTAACAGCGAAATCGACAGGTTTTTTTTTATACTTATACAATTTTAATTTATGCTGACCCTTGAGCTTTCCGTCGACACAGTAATGTTGCAGGTACGTTAATATGTAATAGGCATTAGGCGCTCGCATAGGGTAGACGATATACTAGCTCTCATTAGCAATCTTTAACGAACGCCCGCAATTCAATGTGTAATGTAAACCACTTCGGTGCAGGTGAATTCTCTCAGATGTCAATTACACGCAAGCGAAACCCAGCGACGACATACTACTATGTGCTATACTGTTATTAGTACACATACGGTTCTGCACTTGTTAATCAACCCTTTCCGGTCATTCCATCCGATTTTTGAGGGTTTTTAGAGATAAAATCTATACCTTAAACCAGTGGCATCATATCGATTTTGTTTTTACACAGATCCCAAATCCTGTTTGGAATTTTCAACGCACCAGTAATTAATCTATAATCCACATGTTATCCATTGAACTATATTATAATTTTATAGTTTAACCTAATAAGTAATAACCTAATAATAATCACCTATATATTTAATATTTTTTTATGTATTTATAAATTTTTATATATTATCAATATATTTTTAAAAAAACAAATTAATAAAGTAATACTCACATATTTTTTTATAAGTACTGTGTATTCATATATAGAAATTATAGAACTGTGCACGATCCAAGCAGTTCAAGAAGAAGACCAAATTATGTCACTGAAACGAACCACTTGACCAAGAGACAGAAATCCTCTCTGGGTTGACTGGTTGCATTTTTATTATTAAAATTAGTAATATTATATTATATTAAATATTATATTCACATTAATTGCACGTGTATAAACATGGAAATTAATTAATTATATATTGCCGTATAGCGAAAGAGTTATTTTTAATTTATAAACGTACACGCGATATTACAATACTATTGTTCCGATCGTGATACGGTTTTATTAGAAATAAAATCGAGCACTGTTTTTCTTCCGCTATATCATTGGCTCGGACAGTAGTATAATAAAGTTACTGAACTGCAATATCAAACGGATGTGGTGGTTTTGATAAAAACATAAAAATATAAATGTTTTTCCAACGACTGGCGAAACACTATTTTCATAGCTTATAAAATATCATTTAAGTAATCTTTTATACGATTAAACGTTTTCTTGTCCGTTATGCTATCTCGCTACATTTTTCTGCTGTAAATCAATATTTTTAAATTACCTATATGGCCAGGCAATTAATTTTGATGAATACATAAAGAAAAATATAATCTTCTTTGCATTTACTATTTTCTATTACTCTGGCAATAATATTCTGTGACTTATCGTTTACGAGTTAATAGAACTTTATAGATTAAACTTTCCTAGAATATTATTACAATCTCCAATAAAATACATTTACGCTGAATACTAAAAAACTTAAAATATTTCCATTACTAAACAAAACGTGTATACAACATGTTCAAAACTCACTCGTCTTGTAATATTTTAATTTCACAAATTGTTCCATGTTTCTGATGATAAAAATAAACTGTATTTAAAACAGAAAGTTTTAATTGTGTACAATATATACATCAAACGATAATCGATAAAAATCTTATAAAGCAATAATATTGTTTATGTGCATATACTTAGTTGTTCAAAGTATATAACCTCACAGCGAACGTCCTGTTTGCAGGCAAAAATGAATTAGTATATAATATATATTTTTCACTTTTTTTATATAAATCGTTAGGTGTATGATGAATATTATTATCTTAGCACTAGATTTACGTAGAAACATTAATAACACAAGCATACTAGGTGCTAAATGCGTCACATTATCTCTACATTCTTGAATTAACAAAAATAATGAATGTTCTTTCAACAATATTCTATTATCCATCATAATAAATATAATAAAGACGACGCACCATAGTCATTAGGCTTTCTGTGAAACAAATTAGCTTTTGCCTCGTTCAAAATCAGAGAAGGTACTACTCCGTTCGGAGTTCAGTTCAAATTTCAATGATTCTACAATACTTATTTTTTTGAAATAATAAGTCAAATCAAAGACCTTTGAAATAGTGGTAATTTAAATTTACAATTTTAAATCGGTTCGGTTGGTATTTCAATATCAATACACGTCATATAATATAAAAACTTCAAATAGTGATTTTATTTCTGTTACAATAAGAACCACAGTGCCTACTGCCTAATTTTACGGAAGTACAGACGAAAAAACATCTGTCAAATAATACAGTGTACAATATGTAATGGCAGTTTTTGTTTTTAAAGAACAAATAAAAATTCAGTATAGTAATTTATTAATATACATATAATTACTGAATGTATTGATAATAAACGTTAATAATATATACTTACTTTATGTGTAGATGAATTAGTATTAGAGAAACTCAATAGGTATGCAAACGTTGATATATCAAATGCCCCGTATTTATAGTTATTTGCATGATGCATCCCACGTATAGAACTTAAAAAAGCAATAAAAAAATTTGCATCTGTATTATGATAATATAATGTCGGAGCTTCGAATGATACAAAATCACTCAGATTTTTACATATTTACTTGAACTGATGATTCTGCTACATGAATATTAATCTTTAATGGTCTAATACCGGGTCACGATGGTTACCTACCGAATATCCGCTTCATTTAATTTAAATTGACGCTTAGACGTTTTCTAGCCCATCCAATTGCAATTTATGGTGTATGAACACAGGTCGATCGTAATTTCCTTTGCTATTCATCACGCTAACCGAAATTGACGTCTTTCAATGAATCTCATTGTAAATAACGGTCAATAACTATAATTTCATGCTGCGTTTTTCGTACTTCGCAAATGGTCATTACACATGAGTATAATAAACTAAATCGCACTGAGTATATTAGTTAAGTGTTATCACTAAAGCTTTCCAATTTCAAAGTGGATCCTATAATAGTATAATAACAATTATTCTGCGATTCTGCACAATGTTATTCATATATCATGTATTTTTCTAACAAATACTGAGTATCACACCTAAATATGACAAATGCAATAACTGTTGTTCTAATCAACATTTTTAATTTTTTCTTTTTATATGTAAATTATAGTCGCTTTCATTACATGTATACATAACATAAACTTTTTATTTTTATTTTATTTCTTCCTTAAAATAAAAAAATTTAAATTAAATTTTATTTAAATTTGTAGGTATTCCAAAATCCAATATAGTCATTTCATAATTATTTTTTTTTTTTTAAATGTTATTGTTGGAAAATATTACTTATGATTATTAGTTAATTGTATATAATTTTTTGAAATTAACGAAAATTCCAATAAATAATCTTGGAGATAAAACCGTGATATCGACCATTAGAAAAGAAGACCGTCACCATAAGAAAAAAATTTTGAATTTTACTAAACTTTAAAAGTTGTTTAAGAATAACGACTAATAATAAATGACAATTTAATTTATTAAAACTTTTCTAAAAACTCAACTTATAAAATGGCAATCTCCGTTTTTTTTTTTTTAAATATTTACAAACAATTTTAGACTGTTCAATTTTATTAAACTATGTTAATATTATTTTCAAATTAAAAATACGATGATTTTAGCACTGAAATTATTTAAAAACAAAAAAAAAAATTATTTTAAAATGCTGAGCAGAACAATAGTTATTACATTTGTCAGACTTCCATGGGACACTCTATATAAATTAAAAATTAAAATTGTGTAGTATGATCAACGTTGATTTCAATTCAACTTTAATAATGTCAAATCTAATATAATATGTGTTATATCAAATCAAGAATGCTGAATTTACGTTTTTCGATTAAAACAATGTTGTAAAATATCCACATAAAATATCAATTTTAATAAATATAAAATCTAATTTTAAATTTTATACACAATGCCTATCGATTGACATTAATTTATTTGTTAAAAAAATATCTGAATTTAAGTATTTTGTATTAAGTGTATAGTACTCATTTTATTAATATAACCACATGTGAGGTTTTAGTAGAAATTAGAATATCTCAGAAATCTTAAGTTTCAGCTTATGTTTAGCGTTTTCCACGACATTTGTTTTACAAATAATACTAAGAATTTAAGAATGGTTGATACTATAGTAAACAAGATTTTCCTCGGATTTTCATGATATATCATTATCCCTAAGTGCTTGTTTACTTTATTATCCACCTAATTCTTATGTCTCAAACTTTTTTTCGTCTTATATAACTCCAAAGATAACAATTGTTGATATAAGACCACTAAGGGAAAACTCAATATTATGGTTAATCATTTTACAGTATTTTAACGCATTATATCCCCCTCTTTAAATGATTACCCACCACATATCGTTATTTATTAAGCAAATTATAATACCCTATACTTTCAAAATATGTGTAAAATATGTATATATTAATATATTATTCTGACATATAATGGTCTAATATATTTTATATGTAACATAGGTATTTAATATACATCATAAATAATAACACTGAAAAGAAAATTACCAAACCTAATCGAAAATTCCATGTGACTCACCTATTTAAGTTATGAATACATTCAACGTTCGGTAATATTTGCATTACCAATTGTATTATTACAACGTGTGTTTCATCTGCAACCCAAAACTATCTATATTATATTAATTTATTAATATATTACAAAATACATATTAAACATTTTATATTTCGTAAACAATTATCGCATAAGTTACATAAAAAAAACACATAACTTCTACGCAAGAAGATATAAAAGGTTTGAATTGTAGTGAAGCGAAAAATGTATTGGTTTTACTATGAAATGTCGTTTTTTCTTATTTTATATACTGATCGAAGCCAAATTCGTTGAATCGTTCAAATATTTATAAGAATTTTGATTAAACTATATAATTATATAGTTATATTTCTCTCAAAAATGATTTACTACCAGGATTATTGGAAGTACAAATTCAAATCTAATTATGATAGAATTATGTAATAATTTTATAATTATAATATTCAACTTATTAAGTGTATGTGCAAAGGTTGAATTAATATGCGTTTTTTCCCAAAAATTTAGTTTAACCAACTTGATTATGAAATTATAAGTCACTTAAATTGTACACTGCTATTATAGTGATGTAGACTATCTTATTCCATACAATTCATTAGTGTTTCATTGCTTAGGATCATTTTTCGAAACCAATAGTACATATTTTATTCTTATTTTGTTAGAACAATTTATTGACCTAAATCAGTTACTTGTTTACGTGTCCACACAACTCCTGTTTCTTACACGCCCCCTGTATTTCACCTCTTTTTTAAATTTTATTTTCATCATTTTTTCGTACACCAAACTTACGATTTTATAAAGAAATATTCCATGAAAGTTTCTTTAATTTGAATACTTTTGTGGTTTGTTTTTGAACAGTTTTACTTACACGTGATGTATCGTTACTGAAACATTTCAAATGTAAAACGAAAAATTTTATTAAAAAAAATAGTATTTAATTTAATATTTTCTTGGAATAAATTCTCCTTACTCATTTTTTAACAGATAGTAATTTAAATCATATCATAAAAATGAGTAGTGCTATAACATATAAAAAATAGCTTAAGGGAAACCTTGAATAAATTTCTTCTTTTTTTCATGTTAATTATTTTATAAACCATTTACGCATTCAGATATTTTTTGCTGAAGTCAGTTAAAAATGTTACCCAATAAAAAACACTTATGAAATATTCTCAAAAAATAAGCTATAACATGAAACAAAATACTATAGTAAAATATTTTAGAAATCAAATGAAAATAATTCTCTTCTAATATGACTAACTCATTGACATTAGAATATAATATAAATTTATTTGTGTCTATCTGATTTTTTGAATCATTTTTAAACACTTAGTTATGCTTTTTGCAGTTATATATTGTTTTCCATTAAAATTACAAAGGATTGTTTTATATTAATTTACGTATTTTCCAAATTTCATTTACTTTGACCGTTTGTACTAGGATATTTTCTCGATCAATTAAAATTTAAAAACAATATTACATTGAATAGTGTTTATAGTATGTCAAAACCATATGGTACTCATAATAATTTCAAAATTAAAACTAAATATTTACAATTAATACGAATTGTTCAATTTGATAAATCTTTAGCTTAAGACAGTCAATGATATTAAATAAACAGATAGATATGAACAGATCAGATTTTTGTGTGCAGTTAGATATTTGAAAATGCTTTAAATGTATAGGTACAACTTATTTTATAGACAGGATTTTGTCTGATTGTTAAATTGTTCGTGGCTGTGTGGACGAGAAAGTAAATTTACAGCATATTTATTTTATGTATATATGATTGTGTGTATGAGAAAGTATTCGTCTTTGATGACATTACTAATGTTAACAAATTAATTAATTGACTATGGTCTATGATTGAATTTTAATAACAATTTCAGTAGCTGTGAAATATTTGCATACCGATTCAAAATTCAATTTTTTTTTCACCAATGAATATCTTTTTGATTGAGTATGCTTTGATTATTCAATTATTATCCTTTGCCAACTGCACAAAATATGGTACATGACTTATAATCTTGTTAAATCTAATGTATAATATATCATTTCATCATATACCACATTTAAAAATGTGTGTTAAGATAATGAAATCTTCGGATTATTTAAAGTAATTTGCATAAAAGTGATGCAGCGTTTATGCATTTTGACTAATTATCATTGTCACACACGTAAAAAACCAATGAAAATAAATATATTAATTCGATAAACTAATTGATCTAGATCATAAAGAAATGTGTATGATAAAATATAGTGGCAGAAATATTTTTTCATAGCAATTAGCAACTCGTATTTGTTCGGATACGGCGTTTGCACAACATAATACGCTCGATATTATGATAATTTTCCAACAATTATATAATTTTCATGATTAGTGGCTAACTGTATTATATATGCGTTTGTATAAATTGACCGGAATTCAATTTAAATTATGTGGCTCAACCAGGCTTGTAATGAACATCGGTTTAAAATTAAATTTACCATTATATAGAGTTGTATTCCCTCAAACTGATGGATGATAATGTACACCCAAATACGAAATATCCAACATGAATTTCTTTATTAGACTTAAAGATGCATTAATGGCTTACATTACTGACGTAACAATTAGGTAACAATTCATGTTTAACTACAAAAATACTCAAGGGAGGAATGAAACTCAACATTAATTCAAGATTATATGGTTATAGGTTTAACATTTGGCGATAGGAGTAGAATATTATTATGAAATGTATATGCCATAATAACAATAGGTTAGGCTAGAAAGGAAACATTAAAGTAATTGGCTAATATAGTTTCATATTAATTGTTGAAACTTTGTCATAGATTTTACTATAAAATTCGAACTGGTCTAAGACATCGAAACTGTATTTATCAAGTAATTGATGAAGGTATTAAGTCATATTTAGTAATATAATAGGGTATCCCAAGGGATGGAAATATAATAGGGTAGAAATATCCCTGGATCCAAAAATTAAAGTAACCGAACCAAATTTCTCAGATCGATTTTTCCTTATTGGAAAAATATTTTCAACCAGAGTTGGAAGAAACAATTTCTAAGAGAAGTAGTAATTACAAATCAAAATTTATGAGTATGGACCAATATTAAGCCAACGGACACGATACTATCAATGATAATCAACATTACGATGTGTATAGAATAGATGGTACACGATTGACATAAAATATCGTTAATAGAAAATTAATAATAGTAGAGCGAATCGAAACTATCCAAATATTTAATATGATTGAAAATAATAATTAAATAAAATTAGCTACCTAATCATACTATAAAAATATATAACAAAAAATATTCTTGCTCATTTAAAGAAAATGTAATTTAATATTTTAAGAAAATTTTGAAAAATAGTTCAACAAATGTATTCTCAGAAATTATCCTATTCTCAGAAACAGAAACCACTCCGATCGTTCATGAGCATAATATTATGTGAAATATTTTGAATTTAAGCATTTTAACATGTTGTACAGTTTAGTTATATTTAATGAAATTTGATAAAATTCTTACAACTTAATATAACTATAAATATAAGATAATAATAATAAAAAAAAACATTATCTATGCAGCAAACATTTTATAAAATACCAGCAACAGTTATTCAATATTTTTTTTACAGGCTTATTGAAAATAATTAGAGTTTTAAATTATATTTTAATCGCAAAAAAATGAAAGCATACAGAGCATCAAGGGGTAAAATATTTAGCTGAATTCATATAAAATGAGCTTTGTCAAATGAACGAAGCAATAAAATAAATGATTTAAAGGTTATCAAACTCATGAAAGCTGTACCACCAATGAAAATTGTTATTTTCTAGTGGTATACAATAAGTGTCCTGATAATTATAGTAGTACACACAACCGGATGGTATAAATTTAATGGAACAATGGGTCGACAGTCAAACGAATCCAAAATTTCAACATAAGTACAAAAACTGAACATTAAATCAAATAGGGATCCGTATTCCATATAGTTAAAATACAACTGTTATTATATTTCATAAAGATGTAATGAATAAAATATTAAAATTAAAAACACTCAAAACACGAACCAAAATAAAAAATAAAAGTAATCCATATCTTGTAGAAAAAACATTTTAGTTCGGGCTAGATTATAATTTACAAAATCGTAAGTATAGTGACTTTCAAAGATAACGTAACAAAGTACTTATAATTCTTGTGAAAATTCAAAAGTCGATGTAAATGGAAATGGACATCACTAATTGTAGAATAATGAATAAACAAAAAAAGGATTAAATAATTCTGAGATTATCTACGTATATTTAAACCATTTACTTGTAACAGCAATTTAAAAATTATTTTCTCTCGAGGTCTCATATCAAACAAAATGCTTTTTATTACAAATTTGATTTTTTTAAATTATATTAAAAGTTTTTTCAGTGTTACGCAATTACAGGTATTCAAATTTATATTTGATGAATATTCCTACAATCATTTCTGCATGTATTATAATAAATTATATAAGTATTCATAAATTGGGTCGTTTCGGTATTTGCGGTTAAACGTTTCAATTATTGATGTTATGTTTTACTATTTAAATGTATACCACTGTAATTTTGGTGTGACCGGAACGGGATCGGTTTTTTCCGATAGTCACCACATAGTCGTTAGGCACATCTTGTGGCCCTACGATATAATATTATAATATCGTGACGTTCAAACCTTCTGGAGTACGATAATGTTCGGACTACAGTGTAGTGCACTCGCTGTAAACCCTCACCAGATATACCAGCACTCGTGACGAGTGTATATCAGCATTCTTACGCAGAACCTAATGGTATGATGACATTTATAGGGGTTGTCGGCTTCGATCAGTGAATTCGAGCAGCTATAATAATAATAACAATTATTATTATTACTATTACTGTATTATTAATATAATAGCCATAACCTAACAGGTCTGCAACGGCGTGTCAATCGTCATGACGTGTACAGATGATAAGTTCGCATAACATAATATTACATCCATGCATTGTTAATGATATATCGTCCTTGATAACTTGTATAGACGTACAAGATTACCGCGGTGTAAAAGAACTAAGAAGCATAACTTAGCGAGGTTAACTTCATTAATTGACTCAAATCAGATCGCGTTTATGTAAGATGTATTAATTATAATTTATCCCCTATTACGAGATCTGATAATGATTTATGGTAATAATAAAAAGTTTTTATTTTTCATTTGTGAACATTATAATATCACTTTTATTTCATTTTTAACCCCAATCACATGTCGTATTACATCATAAGCTAATAACCGTAATATAATAAGTAATAATGTTAGAGATGAACGATCGAATTCACATTTACAAAACACGATGATGAAATATAAAAAAATAATCACTACAATGTGTTGAAGTCAATCGTATAAAAATCCTTGATAAACTGGAACTTTTCTTGTAGTAAATTCCAATTCTAAGAACATTTTTTTTTTTTGAAAAACATTTTCAGTTGCACCTCAACCTCTTGAGATTTAAATCTTGTAATATTTAGCATTACCTAGAGAACTCCCCTATATAAACGAGGGAGAAAAACATCTCTATCAGGGTTTTTTTTTTTACTGTATCCAATAGTTTGTCTTTTGTGGTCTATATACACCAAGCATTATATTATTTAACTACATCAATTACTGTTTCACGGTATTAATCCACCAACAGACAAGTTCGCTTGTGTATACCTACTATGTATTTTCAATGCCTCCAACGTGAACCGCACTACCTAGTTTAATATTGAACCCTATATTACAATATTTTTTTATAAAACGATCTGTAAATACTTCCATTATTCAGGAATAAAAATGATCGCCCAACATTATAACTTAATTTAATACTACCCTATAGTATATAGTCATATAGATATTAAATGATTTGCAATAAAATATCGAGTATTGACCTGTTTTATCGAACCATATAGAATTTCTGTATTTGGTTCTGTTCTACAATCAACATATTCATAATTTATGACGTTTTAGCATAATTTTACTACGGATCGATCACTTACTGTTATTTTAGATCCACCATTTCTCATTTTAAATCTTGTTGAATATATATACTCTGGGACACAAACAGTTTAGTTAGCTAAAGACAAACGCAGCTTAAATTCGTCTTATCAAACAGCAATATCATTGATATTTCAATTAATTTATTAGTTTATGCTGCATTATTGAAGTACCCAATAATATATTAATATAATTTATAAACACTCACATATTTATAATTATAATGTTTTATTTAAAATAGTTTTCCTCACACGTTAATTATTGAAATTGCAGTTCACTAAGTAAGAAAATGCTAATGACTCAGAAATTGGTAAAGTTTTGTACTACTCTAGCTTTAAAATAGCAAGCGATATTCACAGTTTTATCACGAAACATTTTCATTCAAATTGACCGAAAATATTGTTAGGAAACTATTGCATGATTACTATACCAGTTTCTTTTTAGCACGGTTCCGTCTTTACTTATATTATTCAACTTGTATTTTTCGTCATTAAATTTAATCCATTTTCAACGCCAAGGGTTATTAACGTTTCCTACTCTGTCGGAAGAAAAAGTTTTTTTTAAAAAAAATTATGTTTTCGACATGATTAAAGGTATAAGTGTATAAACAATGGGTTTATCACACGAGATTGCAAGACTTTATGTTTAATTCCATCTTTAGTTTTTTTTTTTTTTTAATTATATTTTAAATCATGCCAAATTAGAATAATATATAACATAAATATTTTTTGATAAAGTTAATTAATACAATAAAATTATAACATTTGATCACATTATCGTTTTAAAATATAACCTACATTTTAAATTATAATCATATATAATAAATAAATACTATAATTAAAGCAGCAATATTTACCAATAAAGATAAAATTATTAAAAAAAAGTCATAGAAAAAAAAAATCATTACACTAAGTGGTATATGAACTAGAGAAACAACTATAAGCTCTCCAGGGATACAATTATTGTAACGGCATCAGATGCGTCTTTTTCTATTATGTTCAACGATAGATCAGTCGGTCAGTTAGTTATTCGATGTACCTAATGTATTTTTTTTCTAAGATTCGTTAAAACCTATATCGTTCGAAGAGAAAACTAAATCAATCTGTGATCATGATATTATAATCAATAATAAAAAAATTAAATATAAAACAGCGTTGTACCGAGAACCGAGAAGAATCAGAATTATTTTGGACCGAATCGGGTAATTATTCATCCAGCGGCTTATTATATGCTTTATCGACTAAATCTTAAGATTTATTCTCAGGTGCAACTTGTCTACGTTGTCAATATTTATAATATGATATAGGTATGAATATGAGTGGCATGGACTTTTTACTAGCTTTCGGAATTCAAATAGCGAAATGTGAAATGAAGTGTGGACTTCGCACCCTCATAAGAGTAAATATTTTAATCGATTCATTGAAAATGTTTCAGAAATTATTTGGAATCACATTAAAACTTCAATTTTATTTTTTTTCATTTATACATGCAATTATAGATTGTAGTATATAATTATATAAATATTCATATAACTATTTCAGAAATATATAACCGTTATTAAGGAAACACTATAGTAAAAACACCTTTAGTAAAAATGTAGTGGCTGATTGTTTGAAATTGTATTTCAATAGAAAAAAAATTGAAATCATATTTCCTAGAACTCTTTTAAATTGATTGTTTAAACATATATATATTATGCATTTATGCTACGTGAACACGAGAATTTTTTCGGTACATTTTCTGACCAATGTTAGGAAAATACCACCATTATCAAACCAATTTTCTTAGCCAATCAGAATATTTACTTAAGTACCACAATATCAATAATAATTACATTAACAATTATATTAGTTTCAGTAAACATAATACTCGTATGTTATAACAAATATATCTATATATATATATATAGTTACTTCATCGTTTAATAAATTTTAAAATAACAATTTTTAAGGTTTCATTTATTCATTATTAATATTATTCTTATTTTTTTTAATTTTATTTTTTTTTTATAAAAATAACGTTTATTATTTTCGTAAAAAGTGTTTTTAATAACTGTTTTTTCTGTAACAAAAATTAATTTTTTGAAATTTAATATTAATTAGCAGCGTTATCACGAAGAGTAATTAACTGACTCCAGGGAGAACCTTGATCTTTGATGTAATAATAATAATAATAATAATAATGATAATTATTATGGTAATAATAATAATATTATACGATCAAAGAGAGCAGCGTTAATGTTTGACGATCCTCCTCGGGATGATGCACGCAGGACATTCTGCGGTGGCAGGGCAATAGAGAGCATACTCCACGGCGGTTTTGGTTTCCCGATAGCCCTTTTGTTTACGACCACGTCCCAAAAGTATATTTCAATAGCAATATATTATTATTTTACATCATCTGATTGAGCCGCCGCGCGCCGAGTGATAAGTATATGGTGGCTACGGAAACTCCGCGGCGGCGTATAACCGGCGTAAGCTGTGTGATGTTTGATCAGCAATACGTTTGTAAATGAGACGCTTCCGCCGTCGTATATTATAGTGACCGGACAGTTATTGTTATTACCAACGTCAGAACGTAACCCAACCCTAGCATCCTGTTCGATTCAAAACGATTATGAATAAACGTTATAACACGCGCTCGTATGTAATGTGCACAGTATATACATAATATATTATACTGGTATTATTTTACATTATGTAATTACTTTTGATCTATTTAATTTTAATTATTTTTTTTTTCGAATAAATAAAAATACCGTCTCTTATCTTATATTAAGTTTTTTGTTTCTTTTTAACATGACATTAAAAATTAGGTACATTTTACTATCCAGCCTAAAAAAAAAAAAACTAAACAAAATAACCATTTTGGGGATATTTTTACGTATATAAAATCTGCTTTTAATAGGTTACTTCGTTAGTTCAATTTAATTATTTTACATGTGGGCGTTTATTTACAGTTCCATAAGTAATGACAGATAAATTTATTAAAATGTTCACAAACCTAGGCAAATACAGAAAATCAACGGTTTACCATTTATTGGAATTATAAATAGAATGAAAAATTATTTGATTTGTCCAATCATTCTAAAATACCTTGAGTAAAATATAATATGCATACTGCATGTTCTATTATAGATCGTGTAGGTAGTCCGGAAAAGTATTCTAACATATTATTATGAGAAATGAACACAATTGTTAATATGTTCACATGGTCGCTTTGGAGTGATTATTATTTTATAAGTAAGTACAGTTAGGTCTATGATGCTAATATAATGGCTATAACTATTTCAATACTGGAAACGTCTTTACGTGATTTTCGATATCGAAATATAATTTTTAACATATTATATAATAAATTAAAATTATATACATTGTGTATTATAAATATTACGAAAAAAGAATTATTTACCGTTATTGTAATTCTGTTATACGTATTTAAGTAAACTTTCAAACTATAGAGCTGATATCATTCATGTGTGACATAATATTCTGCACTAAGCAAAACAATTGACTAATTTTTATTCCGCCTGCATCTTTTATACAGTGCTCATACAGCTAAATAGTTTCTCGTACCACAGGGACTATCTACAACAGGGACTATCAACACCCTGTACTTGCCTATTATACGTGTACGTCATGTACGTTTCTATTATTATTTCCGTGTAAACTATACAATCTTGTTTACCCATTAAACTGTTTTGTCTAATTGGTACAGGCTCATTACTCCAGGCATATTGTACTATCGTATTGTATACATCCACCACCGTGTTGTGGAAACATTACATTATTATACTATAATATAGGCTGCGATAGGGTCCGAAACTGCTAATTAGACCTGTTATGGCCGGATCTTGTGTAAAAAAAAAAAATTTTTTCTAGCTAGTCGGTTTACTCGATACACTTATTATGCCTATCCGAAATCGTTTTTCAGAAATTCTGTGGAAAATCGTATCCATTAAGAGGTATTCTTTACAGTTAAATTCGCAGTCCGTGCAGGATAATAATTGTTTAGTTTATTTTTCAGGAATCGTATTATATAAGAATACATTACAAAAACCAAAAATCCGTATCTGTTTGTAGGCTATAGAATATTATTACTCTCTCCAGTTCAATAAAAATAATTGAATCGTTTTTTTAAATTTCTATAAATACGAACACAATATAGTCTTTTTTAGATTACATTTTATTTTCCATCAACTCCTTGTTTAATGACCTCATCTATATTTAATCATATTTCATGTATATTTTCATTCATATACTTTACACGTTTCAAATAAAATGGTATTTTTTAAATTAATTTGTTAATAATAAAATTATTACTACTCTACTTCCAAGATGGTATAAAGGTATGAAGAGAGATAAGTATATGAAGAAGTGAGGTAAAATGCGTTTTGCAAGGACCCGGGCATTAAGAGACTCAGGTATTGATGTTTGTAATGCGGTAACTGAGTTTCCTTGATAGTATTTATATCTTTCAATTAATAATTAATCTTTCAATAGCCGATTAGTTGAATAGTTTACAGAATGTCGTATAGTCACAGAACTAACCTGCATACATATTTATAGTTATAAAGGATTTATACCAGGATTTTTATTCAACAAAGCAAAACATAAATACATTTTTAAAAAGTATTTATTATACAATTTTGTAAATTTGTTAGTGTATTACCAACGATAGTAGTATAATGAAAAATAAATACGTGAATAGAAATAATGAATTTCGAATTTGTTCTTTGAATGATAGTGGAATGTTCACAATTCAATTTTCTGTAATTTTTTTTTTTATGAAAAGTATAATAATTACAAACTGTAATATTATTATATGCAATAAGTTAATTTTGTAAGTTAACTAGGATAACCAACGACATGAAATAACGTAAGGAAGGAGGTCCACCGATGTGAATACCCTCAAACTTGGAGGGAGAGAAGTATTTAATACAAGTTGGAATTCAAGAGATCACGGCACCAGACGTACGTTTCCCAAGCCCACCCCATTTACATTTACCTAAATTTTTTTTTACAGCCATTTAGTATGTAATTAGTATGAATTTGTATGACTATAATTAGAATTTGTACGACTGTGGTTTTTCCGGAAAATCCAATTTTTTATGGGAAGGCTGGGGAAACGTTTTCCCAACCCTCCCATTATTAAAAAATAGACTTTTCCTAATTTTCAATGGGTTTTTTATTCTTTAATTATTCGTATTATACCAAAATTTTTTTCAAATAATGATGTACTCGTAAATGAAATAAAATGAAATATAATTGTACATATATTGTATTGTATTGTATTGTATTGTATTGTATTGTATTGTATTGTAAATATATTATTGTACAAAGTATACTTAATGACTCAAACTTTTCAATTATAATTTTTATACTATGTAAATACAAAAAAATAAATGATAGTTGCTTGGTTGATGGAATCACGACATCTATTACATTTACAATTAAGGTTTCTTTAATATTTTTTTTTTGCATTGCATTGCACAAGGTTTTTTATATAGAACTGACATAATTATTTAGCTACATAGTAGTGTACATAATAAATTCGCATGAAAATTTTATTGATTATCAAATAAATTTAATTTTTATTATAACAAATAAAATAAAATAAAATATAAATCATTAATTATTAATATACATTTTAATTAATTAATAGATTAAATATATTTGAAATTTTTTTTTAAAAAATTAAGTTTTTAAGAAATTAAAACTTTTTATATTGTGGATATTAAATATTCATACTTAACTCTTGTGCTGTCCTTGATCTGTATAGGTTTTTTTGCATGTCATCTAATAATTGCCATTGTCCTCCTCTACGTTTACAATAAGCATTATAGTGGCCAATCAATGTTCTTAATTTTCTATTACCATGTTGATA
Organism: Chaitophorus viminalis; assembly: GCA_025469195.1. Taxonomy (NCBI): domain Eukaryota; kingdom Metazoa; phylum Arthropoda; class Insecta; order Hemiptera; family Aphididae; genus Chaitophorus; species Chaitophorus viminalis. The sequence goes on along the minus strand of JAIPRK010002167.1, from coordinate 8,942 downwards.
GTTAATAACTCCCCTTAATTCGTATGTATTATTATTTTTTATTAATATTTGAGGCAAGTCACACAGCTTATTTTCAACTAAACGGTCTACTTCTGTGCTATAAGTTGTTTCATCACATGTTAAAATATAAATTAAATTTTACTATTTTTATAATTTTAGAAAATAATATATAGGTTATGTACTCTCAGTATTCCAATATAAAATTTCTATTATCATATGATTTGACTGGAGTTATTATTTTTATTCCACTGTAATTCTTATGTTGATATATTGTATCTTCTATAGTCAATTGATTGTATAAGAACTCTTGGAGGCCATCGAAGCTATCATTCGAAGTTTTATAGTTAATATATACTGATGGTCGACATTCGTTTATGTTCCAATTAATATTTGTGCCAGATATTGTTTTAGTAAGTGTTGAATTCTCCACCAAAAATGCTTTTATAACTCCTCCTGCTGTCGAGACACAAATAGCAATGGTTGTATTATACTGCATTTGTTACAGTTCTGGATTTAGCAATTTTAATATTATTTTTGCTCTTTCTGAATATGTTGATGCCGTTATACTATTTTAAACAATACTCGAAATGAATTGGAAAAATATATTTTCGTTTTTGAATTCATCAATTTGTTAATTGATAATTTTCGCTATCGCAATATGCTGTCATTAATATTGAATCCAAAGTATCGAATACACAGGTGTTACTTAATACGACTTTACCCATATTTTTTTTGTACTGCCCTTCAATTATTTTGACCGAGAACCATTCTTTAATAATGGCAATGTCTGAAAATTATGAATATTAATTAATATTAGAAATTCGTTTTGCAGTAATTTTTCAGTTTTGATTATAAATATAATAGACGCCGTGATTCCATCGATCAAGCAACTATCATTTACTGTTTCGTGTGAATAAGTATAACATTTTGTATTTTATGCTTATTTACTATATGATTACAATACAGTGTTTTAAATTCCTAGATTATAAAAATTATAATTGAAAAGTCTGAGTCATTAAGTATACTTCGTACAATAATATATTTCATTTTATTTCCTTTACATCATTATTTGAAAAACTCTTTGGTGTAATACAAATAATTGAAGAATAAAAAACCCATTGAAAATTGGGAAAAGTCTATTTTTTAATAATGGGAGGGCTGGGCAAACGTTTCCCCAGCCCTCCCATAAAAAATTGAATTTTCCGGAAAAACCACAGTCGTACAAATTCTAATTATAGTCATACAAATTCATACTAATTACATACTATATGGATATAAAAAAAAATTTAGGAAAATGTGAATGGGGCGTGATGGGGAAACGTACGTTGGCACCAGTATTTTTTAATCGACATGGGGAGTGGATGTGTGTAACTAGTAAATTTGCGTGTTTAAATTTCTTTGATGTAACCTTTTTTGCAGCAGTTTTTAGCTGTAATATAAACCGTTTCGATTTTCAGATCTTTATGTACTGAGAAATTAGAGACATACCATGACGCAGACGTTCACAATTAAGTTAAAAGCAAACAGTGTTAAAAGTATATTCGTAACAAATCAATTATTATAACAAATCAACTGTATATAATACAAATTGTCTAGTTCGGAAAAATTTTGATTTTAGGCCAGAGAACTCGTTTGATATTGTATTCATAAAGAATAATGATAAAAAAAATAATGTATTGTTGTAAACATTTAAACTATTCATACCTTAAAGTTTTCACAATATAAAATTTTTTCTTTTTAATATACCGACCATAATACTTATGCATAATTATTCAAAACTTCAGAACTCTAAATCTATTACAATTTCAAAAACTGCGTAAGAAGAAATAGGACTTTGATCAAGTGTTCAATACTAACTATATAGATTGCATAATAAAAGACTTGATCTCTAAAATACTAATATAATCTTACAGGTTTTGCAAGTGATGGATTGTTATAATATAACCAATTAAACCAATAACGACAATAACATAGTTATAACTATTTTAGTTTTTAACAAAATATTATGCTTAACTACAAAAGTAGAATAGCTAATGTTTGACTAAAAAAAATGTCTAGATATAAAATACGTATGTTTATTTATAAATTTGTCATCTAACTACTTAAATTATTATATTAGTTTTATATTTAACTGTAAAATACTTTTACGAATCATTTTGTTTTTAATTTAACTTAATTCACCCGAAAGCTTAATTTATAATTCGTTTTTACAACACAACAAAACTTACAAATATAAATAATAATAATAATAATTTATTCAATTGAATAAAACAGGCGTAAGCTCAATAGTACAGAATGCATAAATTAAATACAATATTATAACAATACGTAATACATGAAAAGTATAACAAAATGTTTAAGCAAAATATAAAAATTACATCATCCAAATTTTTATGTAATAATTGCAATAATAATTTAAAAAAATAGTAATATAAATGTTAGGCAAACCCAGCATTGCATAGCACAGTTATTAGTGTGAGCAATTAATATTTCCCGTAGGGGTGTGAAGAAAAAATCTACTCTCTTTGCATAAAGTCCTAGAAATAGGTGAATTTTTTAAATAATAAAGACGAAATAATAATTTTGTTTTAGAACTATCATATTTTAACAATAAACCCTTTTTAAAATTATACTGGTGATTCAACATTTAATTACTTCCTAATGTCTAAGACTAAACAAGGGCTTATTTTATAAAATCATTAGCTCATTAAATAATTATCAGTTTTTCCAGAATAATGATTTTGATGATTTAAATAAATAAATAATATAAAATTACAACTATAAGAGGGTTAACCATAATTCGGTTAAAATGTATTTTAAATTATTACTCATTATTCACGTTTCGGCCAAGACTAAAAAACGTAATAGAAGTATTAAATATCATTAGGACAACATAAAAGTAGGTGATGTAATAATAAGCGATTAATTTTCATATTATTATAATAATGTGTTTTAGTTCATTTCACCTAGCTCTACATTTTCAGTTATTTTATGGCAACGGAAAAAATAAAATAAGTTGATGATGACAATTTTAATGTGCCCGGAGATAATTAATTTAAATATATGTATATAAAAGTAATATCCCTAAAATTCTAACAAATTCCACACTAATGACTATTTATGTGATACATTTAAACAAAAAATCATCCAGTCACCTCTTACTATATATAAAGTTATGTCTCCGAAACTAATTGATTATAACGTGTATAGAAACAATAGTTAAAACAAATTAACCTATGCAAATAAACGCAACAATATTAATTAACACTAAGGCAAATGTAATGTTCTTTTACGTTATACATTACTATAAGTCATATTCTTCTGGAACAATAATACTCAACGGTACTCGTACAATTTCATTTTGTGTATTTCACGAGAAGAATAATTTTTGTTCGGTTTTAGATATTAATACGTTTCGCAGACGTATTTCGAAAAATGCAATATCTTCCTTAGATCAAGGAAATTCCGCATTATCCGCACGACGCATGCATTCTCCAATACGGGTGCGTGTTAAATAATTATCATTATATTAAATTATTATTACTTTATTTCTATCGTCTCGCATTTATCCGGTGTGTAGAAAAATATACAGCAGAGTTTCGAAAAACCTAATAATATCGTATACGACTCGGCTCGAGACAGATATCGAGCGAAACCTGTAACGACGTTACACCCTGCAGGTATATTAAATTATTATTATAATATTATTACGATAATTAAATGCTCTCGTGCTTGTCACGTATATAGTATACCGAATACTACGCAATCCATATCAAAATGCTATTTAGGAAACCCTACATTCCCGTGTAGTCCGTGTGCCGTCCGTCCGCCTGTTTCGTGTTTCAAGTGGATTTTTGTTTGTTTTTATTATGATATAAACTGTACGTGTACTAGTTGTTTTAATTTTCCGGAGGATATTTTCTTCTCCTACCCCATCCGCCCGACGCGTATACATCGGTTCGTTTTCGTGCGTGTGTTTCATTTGGTTTTTTTTTTCATTACAACCGGCCGCGGCGGACGGAAGGGCGGCGGCTAACAAAAACGTCGAAAATCTGGAAAAATAGTAGTTGCGGTACAGTGTGAATAGAAGGAGGAGGAGTATCAGTGGTGTATTATGCAGTCCCCGTGCATATATATACATACATACATAACGCGTTTATAATATATAGCCAATTCACGCATACATCACTCGTGGCGGCGGCAAGCTTCGCGGTATACGGTAAACACAGTATTATATTATAGTATGTGTATGTATATATATATATATATATATATATAGAGCACTGTGTACTACATTACCCCAAAGCTATGGTGTGGCACTCACGGGGCGGTAGGCGGCTGGGTAGGTATAGACGTCGCCGTCTATATATATACGATATTTTCCAAAAACGCCATCAATTCATCCGCGAACCATACGTGTATTATAATACATCGTACACAGGCCTTTTCGCCAACCGCCTCCGTGCATGCCTCACGTCATCCACCACCCGTTCCCCTTACACTCGCCGATACGTTACCCCTTCGTCGACGATTGCTATCCGCGTCCACCGTGACTCAATGGCTTCACTCGTTTCTCCCATCGGGGCTGGGGCGCAATTCATCAAGCAGACGGCTGCAATAATGTGTGGCGCCGGCGCTCCAGCTAAACCCGAGGCGTACGCTATATAACAAGTATATTGACGAACGGCTGTCCCGGTCATATCTGTACACCGTAATCACACTGTACAGCCATTATCATTAAACCATCGCCTTTGCCGTCACCCATCGACCTCGCGATTGTCAACTTGCGATGACAAAATCAATCTTTTCCCGACAAGGGTTGCGCTACTTGACCAACTAAATGACCGTGAAGTTGACCAAATTAGTCATATAGCTGATATACTTAAGTGTTGTCGTAAATAAAATGTTTGTTTTTTTTTTTTCTACAGCGCACGGTTGTCTGACCGTATTTTATAACATTATGTTTTATACGAAATATAAAACTTATAATTTATTATCGCCCGTACCGGTTGATAAAACGTAAACGTTAAAAACACAAGTTGACATATTTTGAGCCGTGGTGTAAGGAAAACATTAACAATAACGATCAATTACTTTTATTCAATTTTCTTCAGATAATATTTTTGGGCGTTATAAAATTAGATCGTGAACTGGAAAATTGTGGTCGAGGTATGTTATGAAAACAATAAAAATACAATAATCATCTATATCAGACAACATTGATATTAATTATCGGCTGCTGCACAATACAATATGAATAAGTAATGTAGCTAATTCTATTATAATTATAAAAAGATACTCTACGGTTTTAAATAATAATTTCCAACTGATGAGAAATCGTGGTATTGCTTTACTTCGGATGGATGTCTTACATACCTGCCCGTTGATGGTCTTGTGCATCTTATTTTTAAGTATAATGTTCTAATTGAAACGAAATATAACTTTTGAGATGGAACTTTAAGTCAATATATATATATATATATATATATATATATATACAGGGAGTTTCAGGATGAAATTGATTCGATTTAATTTGATTAAATTTGATTCGACAAATAGAATAATAACATTTGTTCTATCCATTTATTTTTAATAAATATTATAGTATTGCATTACAAATTACAACAAAATCGTATTAAAATATTTTATTTTTACTTTCGAAACCAAAGTTATAAAATCTAAAGTTAAAAATTAAAATGGCCATTTTGTAAACAAGATTTTTAGAAAAATGTTAGTGTTTAAATATCTTATTAAAGTGTAGTTATTAATTTATTATGATTTAATACATTTTTAAAAAAATTTAATTTAATAATTAAAATGATTGTACAATTTTATTATTATACGTTCTATCGAGATTATTATATGTTCTAACTAAATAAACAGTGATATTATACGATGTATATAAAATTATGTAAAATACAATATTATTGTTATATTTTTCACAAACTTAGAAAAATTATCGAATAAACCTATATTAGAGTTTTAAACACCAACATTTTTACATAATTCGTATTAGAAAATGGTTATTTTGATTTTTTTTTAAGAGTAGAATAAAATTTGAAATTTTGAGTTTTAAAAATAAAAAATATTGTTTTATACATTTTCAATGTACCCCTGCACAATATATAATTTATCGAAAACAAAAAATTAAGTGGAAAATAATAAATAGAACTAAATTTACTGCATTTGTTGAATCATCTTGAAAGGCTCTGTATATATGTTCGCAAAAGTCACTATAATAATTACGTTGGTATATATCTTTATTTTCCAAACGTTGCGTGGTTTTATTTTTAATCAAAAAATACTCGGTGACGGAGACGACAATGGCGGTAGAATATCGGTAACATTTTTAACTACACACGCTACACGTAAATAATTTTTGCCTACCTATTTTATTTTTACATTATTATTTCAAATTTATTTAAGATCGATTAATATATATCTAATCTGTTTCAGAGTGTTTTTGCCACGTTCTTCCGTATCAATACTGATGTATTCAAACTAATTTTTTATTGATATAATGAGTTGATTGGAAAAGAGTATCGATTGTGTACAAAAATACAATTTAATGAATACTTTAAAAAGATTTTGATATGATTAACAATATAATATGCGTTGCGTTGTTTTATCAATGCGCGACTATCACAAGTAAGCAAGACTGTCGACTTCATATTTAAAAATAAAATATTGTTATTGTTTAGAAAAACTGTTGTCGAATCACACAATCATACGCGACAAAAATCTTTGAAACATTTTATACATATTGGTGCATTGACATTTGCAATATTAATGGCTAGGTATAACTGCAAACCTAGTTTTTATTAACAAATAATAATTTAGACACAGTACCTAAAAGTTATTTAGAGACGAGCAGTGCACTGATATTCCTCCATACAATTATGCGACAAACTTTGAATTTCTAAAACCCTCCTTCAAAGTTAGAAGTTTGAATTAGAGGATGAAAAACCTCCGAAGCGAATCCGAGCAAGTACTTTTTTTTAAAAAAAATGAGACTAAAAGTGCGATGAAAACTTTCAAACTGGAAGTCGTAAATACAATATAAATACTTCTATTAAAATATAATATTATGTTTCTACAAGCACAGCATGTTTCATGTTTACAAGCTTTTCTCCAACTTGAAATCTCAAAAAGTTTGTGTTGATAAATACTGCTTGTCCTATTTCTTGGACCTAAGTCCTCCCTGAGATAACAAGTTTAAAAAGTGAAATAACCTAGGAATAAAGGTTATGGTTGGTATACGAATCTGTCACGTCGTATGCGACGTTTGAAATATTTTTCCATAGCTATCGTAAACCTTCGCCCATCATTGTGGAAAAATAGATTAATTTTATACACGCATATGCCGCTAACATTTGTTTGATGTTCTTTCTGAAATCAACAACTTAATATTATACTTTATAGCTCATTCCGCAAATGTGTATCGACTTTTTTCGAAATAGAATATATATTTTTATACGTAGACTTTTATTCGACGTCGGATTATGACCTCAAGTGTCAACTCCATTTGAGCTGTAAACATTTCAAAATATATAATAATAACTGATATCTCACTGTATATTAGTTTATATTGTCATGCGTTTGCTATTTCCAGAATCCATTTACCGTGTGATTTATAAATGAAGGCAAATGTCTAATGTAAAGCTGCTGTAGGAACACAAATATTTTGGATTCTCTCAAAAACTATTACCATGCCACATTTCAAATGAGCGTCTTTATAAATTCTATAATTATACCACTCTGTTTTATTAAAGGCTATTGATTTCACGCTGTTCTGGGTACAAATAATTATTTATAAATACATTAAACAGTTCTCCATCTAAAATGTAGTAATAAACGTCCAAGGATTTTATCTTCAATTATTCGATTACGAGAAAAACGCATAGAATATTGAATTTGTAACACACCTACAACTAGGTATACATTTTTTTCTTAACGCATTTTATTTACCTATTTTTCACTAATACTATATTATCGAAAATATTCATATTACGATGTATGTATAATGTATATTATAATCGAGGGAAAATATCGATATGTGGCATATACCGCATAAATTATTTTGTGCAATAAACAAATCATATATCCGTGTTTGTTCAAAGTTTCAAACAATGATGACTAGTAAAATTTCGTCGTAGTGTGAACTTGTAATAGACATCAAATGTTATTTCATAGTAAATGGCCATAATTTAATCAAGTATTAAAACATACTAGTTTTAATTATTGCGGTCAGTAATAATCAAGCATTTTCGATTGAATAATAACAAGGTCTTTTTATAAAATTACAGTTACATTTAAAACAATAAGAAATTTATGATAACAGTTATAATATAGGTAAATTTGTTTTATATACTAATATAAATACTTAATATTAATCTCGAATATCATAGTGATTGGAATAGAACACATGAAAGTATTTACCATTTAAAAATAAATAATATTTATAAGTAAAATAATATAATTATTTTAATTGAAATGCAGGTCTTGGCTGTATAATTAAGGGTAGTTTTTCATAGAATATTGGTATAAAATAGATGAAATATGAAATACTGGAGGTATATAAAAAGAAAAAAAACTAGTAGACATTTCTAAAGCTCAAATAAACTAGCTTAAATCCTCTTTAATAAACTTTCAATCATTTAAACGAAAATAAATATAAAGATATTGTAAAGAAAAAATATTAAATCGGTTTCTGTGTAAAGTTTCTACTGAAAAGCTGGCCAAGATCATTGTTAATAAAAAAAAAAGAACGGGTGGGCCTCGCTTTGCTGTACAGTTGGGGGTTGAGGGTGGAGTGTACCTTGTTTATAGGATAGGTCATTATTACAATGGATTTGTTAAATTTGAATGCAATGATAGATATGATTGTATATGAATAACGATTCTGAATGGATTTAATATGTTTGTCTAAAATGTGTATATAA
>JAIPRK010002166.1:0-27170 GCA_025469195.1 Chaitophorus viminalis | reverse complement strand
GTGACTTTTGGATAAAGAATAAAAACGAATATCTGTTGCAGTCTAAAAAAGCATTGTTATTTTTATTACCATTCACAACCACTTATCTTTGCGAAACTGGATTCTCTTCAATGATTGAAGTAAAAAACAAGTTTCAAAACAAACTGAATCTCGAATCAAATTTACGCTTAAAATTAAGTAACATTGAACCAGATATTTCACCGCTAATATCAAATCTACAAGCCCATGGTTTTCATTGAAAATTTATTATTTTATTCATATCTTAATTTTTAAATACTAATAAATTTGAATTAATAAATGTATAACAAATTATAGTGTAGTATTTTACTGCATTGTTGTTTAAAATAAATGTATTTAACTATGTAAAGTTTGTATCGTTCTATTTTTAATTATCGTGGTACGCGACTGATTAATTGAATATACTTATTACTTAAGTGATACTACGCGAATAAAAAGTTTGAGAACCGCTGTTATAGACAATTTAAATTTTCGATTTTTATAAGTGTTTTTTTTTGAAATATCTATAAAATATATTTGGCTGTCCGAAAAGTCTCGTCTTTTATTTTTTCATATTATATTATATATTTCATATTATGTATATAAGTAACTATTTTCGTTTTGTAATTTCTGTAAACACATACATCTTGAATGACATTTCTTATTTTTATGTATATTATATTTAAATTAACTCGCAACTCTTAAATAACAATCCACTATAGTTACTACATTAATGATAACCATCCTACTTACTTGGATTATTGGTAAAAATGTATTGCACAATTTTATTAGTTAATATTATATAAATAATATGCAGAGAATCTAAAAATGTACTCATGATAACTGGTACATAAAAATACATATTACGCAATAAAAAAAATATCTGATCAATATGTAAATATAAATAATTAATTTGTAATGATATTTTCAAAATTGTATAAGTCACTCAAACATATTTTACATTATTCAAAATAAATGTAAGTATTAATAATTGTCAGTGGTAAATTTTTGTTTTATCTAAATAAATTGTTCAATTGAAACTATCAAGATATAAATTATACAGCCATTCATGTAACCGTTTTATATATCTTTTATATCGTTTTATAACCATATTTTAAGATTTAAAATATCATATTTTGTAGTTTTGTTATTATAATGTCAAAATAACTCAATATTCAGTGTATTAGTTGTATTTTTAATATTTGTCTATTTTAATATTATTCTTGTTGGATTATTTTTCATCGGAGGATTTTTATTCAAACACAATCAGATGATTATAAAATTATTTTTCGTTTAAATGTTCTTAATCAGAAACACTTTTATGTAACCTTTTTTATGTGACCTTTGTGTATATACTCAATGGTCGTTGAGCCTTAAAGTTTTACTACACAAATAAGTGAAATACACACGTTATTATATAGTATCGATTGTAAAAAAAAAGAAATGAAGTATATTATATGTACATAAATAAAACATTTTAACGTATTGTCGATCATTGAAAGTCCGTAATTTATTTTGACCACACTTAGAGAGGCGTTTACTCGTTTCATCGCCAGAATAGAAATAAACCATGTAATTCAATTAAAGACCGATTAATAATTAACGGGGTCGCATTCAGTCAACAATGCACATGTTCCAAGACAAACAAAAATTGGTCCCGACAAAATGGTTTCGGTCCCACTGCTTTTCAAACACCGTGACGGCATGCACATACGCGTGCGCTCGCACGTGCTCTAATAAAAAACTTGTCACCGAACTTTTCGACCGATTTTATTTATAAACATTTCTTTTTAAAGTTTTTTTTAATTTTTTATTTCTTCTTATTCTTAGATCTTCAAACGTAATACGTATGTGCACTAAAGCATAAATTAAGAGTATTTTAACCATTTTATCGATGGTTTTAGTTATTTATTTGGGACTGCTTAGCTCAAGACGGTATTTAGAGAATGATTCTTGAATATCACGACTTACAAATGTATTCAGTCAAATTTAATAAGTTATCTTAAATGTTTATTAATAATAAATGCATTTTAAAATATGGACTGAACATTTATCTTGAACTTTAATTTTTTTTGTATATTTTCTTAATTTTGTCATTTGTAATTATTAATAAGTAGAAGCAAAATAAGTAAATCTACCTATTACTAAAAGCTAGATATGAAAAATTCTTAGCAATATTATTCTAGTCAATAAAGTTATAAATCTCAAATCAATAACAAAAACAGAAGGTTTTGAAATCAAATTTTCTCATGGATATTATTTAAATTTTACTAAAGTAAAATGATTATAATTAGTATACTTATTTTTAATTTTTTTTTGTGTTAGCAATACAAAATAAATAATAAATTATATTTTATATTTATCCAGTCTTAAAGAAAATCGTCTATTGATAAAATTTAACGATGTATGGGGTATTACAATACAATGAAACAAAATATTAAAGAAGTAATAAAAAACTATTTTTGTTTTATTATTGTTAGCTCTTCAGTATATACAATTAAAATTGTTATACATTTCTAAAAAACTATGTATTATAGTCACACATGTAGGTACCTATTGTATACTTTTCTAATAGATACGATACTATTAGATATGATGTAACATAGTTAAGATATATTATTTATATAATTTATTCCATAATAATATTTTTATTTGTGATAAGCATTCGGCACGAACTGTTTATCATTATAATGATCCATATAAATATGTTATTACATTAAAAACGTTACTTAATTGTAATTTTTTAGGAAAATATTAGCTAATGGTTATATATACTATAGCCATATCCCAAATTATAATATTTTGATTGAATATTATGCTAAATATGAGTTGATGTCCGTTGAACCGAGTACCTAATAAATCGTTTTATTTTCACATTATAATTGCTGTATAACCTAATTGATATCATACGGGAAAATCACCATAAATTACAATATGTACTAGAAATACGTAGTATTGTAGAATTGAAGTATGTTCTTGTCTTAGTAAAATATATATATTACGCTTCCGTTGAAATTGTGGGTAATATTTGTTTATTTGATGGGGTAATAATCGATCTAACATAAATTCGACTATCTTTAGACAAAACGTACGTATTATATGTATATGTATATGTTATATTTTTAACATACGAAGGTTCGTGTATAATGAACATATTGTATAATTATATGCTATAATGAGTGCCGACAAATCCATCATTTCCTGTTGACGTATGTCTCGAAAATAACTCATGGCATCGCGGGGTGAATGGTCAAACCTAAGGGTATTGAAGGCCGTTACTATCTCGATCAAGAAGGAAAAGAGTACTTCAGGCTATTTCTGACGGAAGGACGATTTACAAAATGCTGAAAAAATCCAATATCCGGTAGGCGTTATATGTATATGAAAAGAGACACACATGTGGTACTGGTATGCAGTGTGCAAATATACACCGGGTCCACGTATACGTACTCCGTAAGTACAGGGTTCCGCTTGTCAAGATGCCTATTCATCCCTTAGAAAATTTTCGATACACATATAGTAAAAACTACATACCAAGGTTACATTTATCGGTGAAGTATTTAATCTGACTAAAGTACTCGAAATCATTTCATACATTATAGTTTTTCATGGTTATAATCAGTAACCACAATAATGAGTAAAATGTGTATTGCAGTAGCGTAAATGTTTCTCGCAGGATTCATCTCCTCGGAGTTTATCGCTTGTAATACATATTAAAATACTGTACTAAACTACTATCATCTAGCTTATTACATGTTATGTAATCATTATTCGTCGTACAAACTACATCAAAAGAGTAAACGGTATAGTTCCAAAATGTATTATTGGGATATGAATTATTTTTATTTTTGTATTTTAAAATAATATAGGTAGGTATCATATATTACTTCAGTATGAATATAGGATATAAAATAATTGTTTAAAGACTTCTGGTTTTTGTCGACAAGCGTAAGCATTCATGTGACCAATAAGTACCTAACTGAAATGGCTTAAGCCAATAATAATTATTATTATTATCAAATATTATTAAGTATATTATTAAATTAAAACTGTATTTTATGCTATACTTCTATAGGGATTTTTCTCTACCGCTTTTAGTACAAATAATGTTTAAGACTAATAGTTAACAGTGTTAGCACACATTGAGCTGTAATATTATATTATCAGTTATTAATAGAGTCACCCTCTTACGCATAATACATTGAAACTACATATTATTATATTGTACCAATTTTTTCATACATTGTAATGTTTTTAATATTGTAAAATGTAATTTAATAATAATAATTTAATAGTTAATAATTTCCCCATGGTTAAACTAACTAATTATTTGTGATTTTTCTGCGATTCTTAATTCTTATGACAACAATATAGTAGCAAATAAATATAAAAATATAGTATGAGTATGATATAATTTATGAAAATATAGTAGTTATGAAATGTATTCTATTCTGAGCCAAAGTTTTTATTTATTATGAGTGAGATTCATTAACGATAAACAAAATTAAATTTAAATCTATTTTTGGTGTCTCTTCTTAATGCTTGCTTTCACAGTAGTTTTTTTCAACTAGCAACATATTTGCCAAGTTGTTCCAGAATCAATTAATCAGAACTGAATTGCTCGTATGATAATTAAATATGCGTGTAAATACATATTTATATATACATACATATACATTTTAGTGTTCATGATAACGAAAATGATGTCCTATACATATTATGATATACATTATAATATTCGCTTAATGTTCGCTTGGTTTGCAATAAAATTATTGTGGTCATGGAATAACTGAAGGTGCAAGTGGCGATGGTTTGACTTAGTGTCGCAACTGCGACGGAAAAGGCGAAAAATTAATACCCTGCGACAACTGAAAAAGAGAAACAGGAGGAGAAAGATAATATAAAAGGAGCAGGATAACTATAGTATATCCTATATATATATATATATATATATATGTATATAACGTATAAACGATTTTGCGGGTGCGCCGGCGACAGCGTTGTATACGCAATTATAAAAGCGCGAGTGATGTGAATTGTAGCAGGAAAAGTAGGGAGCAAAGAGCGGGCTTATGTACACGGCGGTGTGGCTACAGGGAGGATTGGCAGTGGCCGGGTCGTTGATGGAGTTGGTGGAGTAAGAGGAAAGCAGCACAAAAAGTATCCGATAATTGATATGCAAATAGTACTCCCCCGCTACCACTCTTGGACAGGGTATATTTGTTTATCTACGGGACCGCACGCAGAGACCTCGTTTTATTCACCATTTTCTCTTTCACTCCCTCACTCTCTTGGTCTCTCGCAAAGAGGGATTACCGGGCAGCTCGTACACCACCGTTCTTTTTATAATACTGTGTCACCCCCGCCGACGCCACGGCCGTTCGCGATTTGTCTCGTTTTCACGCAACTATTATTGTGCTTGTACGGTAGTGGGACAATAGACATACACACACACACACACACACACACACACACGCATATACATACAACCCTTTCGTTTTTATAATACAATATGTATAACTATATAAGGTATAATATGTACATATAATTTACAATATCTACGACCGTGCAGAAAACCACAATCGACACGTTTAGGCATACACGTGCGCACGTATTATAATTTATATTATTATTTTTATTATTATTATTATTACTATAATACACCACCGTCGTAGTGGTTGAATATAATATGTATATTGTAAAGTGTATATATATATATAAGTCAGTGGTCTTTATCGTATGTATACAACCATTGATTTCATAATAAACTTATATTATAATATCAATGTTACAATTAAGTCTTCGTTATCAGGTAGTGTTCGGTTCGTATTTATTCGAGATACTCAATGGTCCTTCCACTTCATCGACCGAATGACCAACATTCTACATAAGAGTTACAAAATACGATTATAAGGTTTATCATGTATATTCTATATCCGAAAATTGAAAACAATCGGGGGCTTATGAAGGATAACTGTAACAGCATAATAAACTGTAATTGAATTCATCAATAAAAAAAAATCAATATAAAAATGTGTATTAGTAATATGAGTGGCATCCACGTAGGGTATCAAGTAGTGTAATTGCACTGGTTTGACATGAATTCTGGGGTTTACATAAATTTGGGTGTCCACTTTGGTCTCTGGAACAAATCATATCAATTCATAAATATTCATCTGGATATTTAGATCGTTGAATAAAACGTAAAGGATTAACAGTGCCAAATATGCAAAAAAATTAAAATATGTAATGTCTACATATAAGTGAATTCATCGTGTTTGTTGACTTGTAGCTTGTGTCGTGGTTCAGGAAACTACCCCGAGATTTATAATATGTTATATAACTACTAACTAATTTTTGTTCACAGTATTATAAATTCATTATTTGAAATATTTAATAATTAATAAGTTATTGTATTTTAAATTCAAACCTCTTTTAAAAAATTGTTGGCCATGAATTTGCAATATTTTTAAATTTATTTAAGTATAACATGCATTTGGAAATGAATTTAGAAAAAATAAATATTTGAATCAAATGAATATAAATGTAGACCAAAATAATTGTGGAGACCCTATAATAATTATAGCTGCATTGGTTTATGAAAAATCTGTGGACGCCACTGAATAACACGTCACGTAAAGCGAATCTAGGAAAATATCACATTAATTAGATATTATCTGTAGGACTTAAAACGTAGTTTCTACAGGTAAGTTTAGTTGAGTTATTACTTTATTAGTATGTTAATATAATTCGAACATAAACACATTTTTACTGTGCATTTTCATACAAACAACCATTACAGTGTTAGGATTATGGTTTTAAGTGACTATAGATGAATAAGTAGATAAAGTATAAATATTAATAGATATAAGATTTATAATACATACACATACATTTGTACATGCACACGTTTTCCATAAATGGATACAATGAAGTACCAGCTGTATTTTCGAGGATAACGTAGATTTTCACCAATATATTCAACATTGCGATTTGTATTCGAAATCAGTATCTGATAAAACATATTGCAAGCTCGTAGTTTTATTCAAATCACGAAGAAATTTGAATAAAACTTTTCACCATATTCTCCCTCATGCATAAAACCGACTTTAAAACTATTCGCCCGGTTGAGTTCGAAGGGCTTTAAAACTACTACGTTGAAATTAGCATTATGTTTATGTAACAAAGTTTGAAGACAAGACCGTTAACCCAAAGCACAAAAACCCATAATTTTACTTAAATAATGAATTATATATTCGAGATATTTCGAAATTTGGACGTAAAATATGTATACTTCATCGGGCTGATAAGCAAGCACATGTAATATATGCGGTGCATCCCCACCTTTTGTTTGTATTAAAAGTTCATAAAATCATATAATTTAATCTTTTTTTATGATTTACTAAATATTATATATACCTAATTCATATAATATGTTACTTAATGTACAGGTTGTTCCAGAATTATACTTAATTCTACTTAATTCCACTTCTGAGCCTCTGAGGTTGTAGGAACTCATGCAATTACAATTAAGTGAAAAACAAGGGAGTGATTTAAAAATATAGTAATTTAATTTAGAAGGAAACATATTAATACAATTATCACACATTAAGTTAATTAAGTATATATTAATAAGAAAAAAAATATTCAATAACAATAGGTAATATGTCGTTGTAATGACAGTACTAACGGTTAAAAATAATGTTAAAATTGAAAAATTTAACAAATTATCCGAAAATAGTTCAACGACTGAATGTGAGAAACTGCCTAGTGACAATTTACAGCGGGCGCAAATGCACTCATAGCAGCGGAAACTGCATAATCGTGCTCTATGTAATGTTATCCATGTAGTTATCATAAAAATTACTAAATTTTTTCCCAAAAGAGTGTTTTTCAATTTTAATTTTAGACATAACTAAAAAATATGTTTCTCAATTCTGAAGTATATCTGTACAATATGTATCCTTAACTATTTGTCAAAAGTGTATTTTGGCCACTAATATAACGTTTATTTGGACTTGTCCCAATGTCACAAGGCAGCTTAAAAAAATAAAATAAAATAAAAATAAAAAAAAAAATAAAATAAAGACAGTTGACAAGTGCAATACGTAGTAGATCTATTGTATATGCGGAAGCGGTTTTTTGTTGTTAATAATTTATAAATTCAAAGTTATCACATACCTCTATTTATGACATTTTGTATTAAATATAATTTAACATATACCAATACCTACACATTATGTATTATATACCATATGAATAAATAGTTATACAAATAATAATACTAAGTTCAAATTTGGAATAGGTAATATTTATATGAACCATTTTTGTGAATATAGGATATTATTAGTTTTTTTTGAAGTAATATTACTTCAAAAAATACTAATAATATGTATATATAAATATATATATATATATATATATATATATATATATTAGAGCTAAAAAACCAACAGCTATTTTTATAATAATAATCCATTATTAACAGTAATGGTTTAAAAATGATTTTGAAATTAAAATGTATTATAAATTATTTATTTTCCTTTATAACAAAATGAGGTCACAATGATATAAGCATATAATACTATATTGTATTACAATAATTTATAATAGGGCACGTCATAAAATATTGCAATCGATATTATTGTATGCTATTTGGAATATGCTGAAAGTAGTTGAGCTATATTATATTAATTTTACAAATAAAAGAAAGACACTTTATAAAATATAATATAAACTTAATTTATGTAACGGTATACAAAACTTATAAATAATAAGAAAAGCTTTATTCCTACCCTACATTACTAAGTAAAATTAAACGATTAGACATAATGTTATATTTTTTACCGTCTATAATCATGGTTTTGTACATTATATTAATAAAAATTGTAGAAATTTTTTTTATTTTTTTTTTTTTTGGCTCATATCAGAGAGGATAAAATATTTATTTCCTCTGAATTGTATAATATATATATATGAGAGATACATGTATGTATACGTGGCCATCATACTATCATAGCTTATAATAATTTATTTTACATATATTACTATATTAGTAGACGATTATGATAAAATACGATTAATCAAACACATAGTCAGGGCCGTGTTTAGAATTTTGTCTCCTAGGGGCATCCCCTTCAATCCATAAAAATATTATAAACATTGTTACATAATATTATATACGTGAAGGCAGTTTTTAAATAGTCTGCCCCTAAAAAATTGCTGCTAGAGGCAACACGAGATCGTCCCCCTCTCTAAATTCAGTCCTGCACTTAGTCAAGATACCTATGTCTTAACAATAAGTTTAAAGAAGTAAAGAAGGAATAGTCCAATTGTATGAGAGCAGTCCAACAGTAGATAAATTGTTATTTGAACTTATTGTTCACCTATGAGATTTTCTTATTTATTACATTATTATCTAAATAATGTGTAGGTATAGGTACCTTTTATTTTCACCACTGTCAACCGTCATTATTTTTATTTTTGTCATTCATATTATTATTATCTAAATGTACTATCTATTTAATTTATAATTATGTTTATTAGCGATTTCAATTTTCATTAATGTGGAACTGTTTAAAATACATTTTATAATCATTGAATAATTTGCGCTGAGAAAAATTAACCTTATAACTTTTATTAACTTTTTCGAAAAAGACCATTTTTCATTTTTTTCATTTTTCAGACATTTTTCTGGCATTATGGTTTGAAAATATGAATTCTGAATGTTGTGCAGTTTACAATATTCATACCATTAAAATAACCGATTTAAGGGGAGAGGGAATTAATATAATATTCAAATATATAGTTTTAATTATATCCATTGACCCTTTTTTCTTTTTGATCTTATTTAAGATTAAAGGGATAGTTTATGTCATTGTATACATTATATGACATAAACTTTCCCTAAAAATTGTTTTTCTAGACCATGATTGGTTATAAACTTTGTTTTATTTATTATAAACCTATATTCATGTTGTATAAGAAGTAAATATATACTGATAGAATTTGTTGTGTACATATATTATAAAAAGTTGTAAATACTTGGTAAGCCTCATATTATATTATTATGTACGCGTATTGTATACGAATATTATTTTTATTATTATTAGTATTAAATTCGTCGCATGTGGCCTTTTCATATATTATAGGGTATACGACGACAGCTCGTGTAATAACGTGCAACGTATAATATGTAACAGACCTGTATCCATATAATATGTAACCTTTATGTACACAGACAGAACGAAGGTGGAAGGAGGGCACAGGATTAAATTTATTCGCTTCAGAAGCATCGCGTACGCGTACGCATACAATTCCATGACGAGTTTTGAACGTGCTCGGGGGTGAAGCACGGGACCGCAAAACTAACGGGCGTGCGATCATATTTTATTATTATTGTGTTCGCGAAGAAAAGGGTCTATTAAACGTTTACATAGAGGTAGTTTTCGTAAAAAAATCTGACGACGACGACAATGCCACCGCCGTGAGGGCGAAAATAACACATCGTCTCAGCCGCAGCTAACCTTATACCATCGCTCTGATCCCTTGTGGAATTTCATCGTGTACATAATGATAATAATAATAATAATAATAATAATAATAATAATAATAATAATAATAATAATAATAATAATAATAATAATAATAATAATAATAATATAATACGATGTGTAGTGTGCATGCGTATAAAATATTATATACCTATATAAAAGTACATGGTGAAAAGAGAAAACTATCGAAGACCACCGCAGTAGTGGTATACATAATATAGAGGTGATTCGAACGTCATTTCGAGTGCCCATTATGTTATTACATTATGTGTTATATTGTCACCTGCTACCGCCACTGCTACATCAGTCTCCGCCCTCAGCGATAAAATTCAAATTTGACCCGTCGTGTCGTGGCCACTATTTCGCTGCAATAAATGCCGTCACCGCCGCACTCGTGTGCGCACCCATTATGATTCACACACCTCACGCCCGTGAGTTACATTGTGCATAATATATTATTTATTATATACCTATATATCTTGTGCGTGAGTGTGTGTGTGTGTGTGTGTGTGTTACATGAGTATATTATTGTGTTTCTCGCAAGATATAGGTACCTAACACGTATGTAGAATGTATAGTATTGGTATTATTTAGTGAGATTGTGTATGTTAGCACACACACACAGCCGTGATTGGTC
Organism: Chaitophorus viminalis; assembly: GCA_025469195.1. NCBI lineage: Eukaryota > Metazoa > Arthropoda > Insecta > Hemiptera > Aphididae > Chaitophorus > Chaitophorus viminalis. The sequence continues at coordinate 15,983 of JAIPRK010002166.1, read as the reverse complement.
CGGGGACCTGAATGAAAGTTCACACGGCCACGCTTATCTGGGTGTATAGAAATGTAAAATAATAAAATAATATTATACCTTTATAGGAATGCACTTGACGTCAATCACATATTTCGTTTTTATTTTCCAGCATATCTCTTAATATTTGTTATTAGTGTCATTACTTATTATCATGTTGTAATGTATATGCACGTAAAATATAAATTATAGGTTTTATGAATTTATAAAAGTATAATAAATACCATGAAAGTAAAGTTCTGCAACGATTACGTTTGGATCGTTATCGAGATAATCCTATAAATATGTATTATATAAATCAAATTGTAATAGATATGTTTATTATTGTATACATTTTATACTGTATTAGATACCCACATATTATTTATCCCCATATCATGTAAATATTTATATTAAGTACCTGTACTATTGTATTATTAGCTATTGCTTTGTATACTATTGCATTCGGGACGTGAAAACATATATTATATAAAAAATATTAAATTATCGGATATTTGTAATATATTTTACGTTAAAATATATAGATTCCATCTGTGAAATATAATTTTAATAAAATGCTTAATTAAGATAAAGGGAGCAAAGCAAAGGGATAGAGCAGAGAATGAGACAAAGAATAAAATCGCCTTCCATCGGCATATCTATGTTTTATGTGTATACTAGCTATAATTATAATATACATTATAAATATATATAACAATAACAATAAAAAAAAAATCATTTAAAAACCGCATCAAGGAAAAAAAATCGCTATTGTTCGGAAACAAAAAAAAAAAAATTACCAAAAAAATAACAATTATTTTTTCAAATCGTTTCTGTGGTTCGAGGAAATAATACTATTCTATAATGATAATGAAGTGGAAAGAAAAAATAGCATGTCGGCGCAAAAGGTGTATTATGTCCGATTGAAATAACAAACCAGCCATTAGATTAATGCGGTGGAGCTAAGTACACACGACAGCCACTGCAGCGACCCGCCAGCTCAGTTTCCATCACCAGAGGGGGTTGAGGGGGACGATTGGACACACACACTCATGGTAATATATATATATATTCATACTCGTGCGCGCGCATACAATGAAAAAATCATACCCTGGAGCGTATATATATATATATATATATATACCTATATATTTTTAAATAGCCAACTTCACAGGCGTCAAAGCAAATAAAATGGTAACTGATCAGTATACAGCACCCTCGTGATCCCTGTGTTGTGTATGGTTTAGAAAATTTCTCATATCCTCATTCATATTGCGTGCTTAAAACATTTTATTATGCGCATTTATTTCATAACATATGTACTATATACGTTAGTAATATGTTATGCTAAAGAGTATACATCGTATTATAATATAGATAAAAATGTGCTTTGCCATTTTTTTTCTTCTTCAATTCTAAAAACAATCTTTTCTTTAAAATCTCAATCCTCATTTCAAGGTTTACCTTATTGTCTGCTCAACTTTGATTTTTATATCATTCAACATATTAAGTCCCTGTACCTATAGTCTGTTTAAAATGAGATTGGTATCTGTTGGGCCGCTGTCTATATTTATGACTTTGTATAATATTGAAATATTATTAACAATAATATAATACTATCTCGTAGAGTCTTGTTTTATTACATTCAGGAGATATATATGAACACTTTTTTTAGAACATAGATAGCAATAAATAATTGTTATTACTAAATAGTAGGTAAATATTTAATACTAAATTATAAAAGTCTATGACACTGACTGTCATATTTAAACCTATGATTATATTATTTTTGGATTATCTAAATATGTTTATTGCTTATCGCAGTGTATGCACACGTACACCGTATAGTATCTACCAGCCAGTGCATAGCGTATAGCAATTATAGTGTCCTACTAATTACTAAGTACTGTGACTAGTGCAGTGGTTCTTAACATTTTACGAATGACGGAACACTTAACATTTTATAAGATTTTCGCGGAACACAACAGTAAAATAAAAAAAAAATTTCACTGATCTTAAAATTTTGGCGGAAGTATAAAGAAAAAGAAGTAGCATTAGTAGATACACAAACAATTGACAATGATTCCACAACATTGAGTATAAGTAGTAAAAATTGTTTTTTGTCCTATTATACTGTTTTAACCTTTACTGCCAAACATACACATATTTTTATCTCGCTTATAAATATGTACTAACATTACCTTCAATGCAAATCACATGTGAAAGATCATTTTCCCAGCTTGAGAATAATAAAACAAGACTTCGTAGTCAGTCAATTGATATATTATGTCAATATTTGCTTTCCAAACGCTTATAAAAAATAATTGTGCCAATAGATTTCAATAATTTTTAAATGACGATAAAAAAAACTTCTGTAAAATATTCTATTAAATTTTCAAGTGTTTTGTACGAGCTAAATTTTTTTTATCAACAATTATAAACAAAAAATTTAAAAAAATCGAATATTTCAAATGCCTATAAGTAGCTTAAAAATCAAATCAATATAATATTTTAAAAAAAATATGACTTAAAGGAAATGCCAATTTTAACAGCTGGTAATAATTTAAAGTTTCTGCGACTTATACTTTATTAATTATTACAAATATTTAAAATCGTTTGAGAGTAAATCGATATTTTATGCAATTTCATAAAAATTTAAATTTCAAACGGTCATAAATTTTTTTCGTTAAGTCTGGTAGAAATTTTTTATGATTTTTTGAAGAATAACTTATGGATAACCTAGTGTTAAAATTTCGAACCTTAAGTATAAACAGAAAATATTTTATGAATTTTCAACTACAAAATAACTTGCAAATTATAGTGATTTTAACATGTTTTATACGAATTTGAAATTTATAGGCTTATAAAGAACATTTCAGAGACACAATTTCCAATTTTTTTTAGTTTTGATAAGTATAACTTATAATAAACTTTGTATTAAATTTTCAAGTATTTTCGGACAGCCAAATAAATTTTATAGATATTTCCAAAAAAAAAAACTTACAAAAATCGAAAATTTAAATTGTCTATAAATAAGTAAAAAAAATTTCAAAATACTTCGAAAAAATATTTGGTGAAAATTTTAAGTGTATGCGGTTTTTTGTTTTTGAGTTGGAGCATTTTTTAAAAAAAAAGAGTGTCAAAACGTGGTTTTACGTAAAATTTCTTGTTTTTTTCATTAATTTTTTATTGCTTTTTTCGACGCTTATAAAAAGTAATAAAAAAGTTTGATTTTTGACTTACTCAAGTATCATCTACATTTGCTTTTCTCTTAGAAAAGTTGTTGTTTAAGAAAATCGAAGCATTTTTACTGCCCCAAAACGTGATGATAGACACAAAAATAAAATATTAAAAAAAAAAACGCACACATCGTTGTAAAACCAATAGATTCCATCACTCCATTCAAAATCTAAAAAATAATTAACATCATGAATGTGAGGTATTACTATAAACTTCTAAGCATTTTAATGACTTAATACATTGGTCAAAACAAATTGGCCGCTATGTTTATAATTTCCCGGGCCGATTTTTGATCCTAATCCGTCTCTGCTGGTGGGGACCGGTTTTCGTCAGCAATAGTCAGATGACGTCAAATTACCACCAGGTCTCCCACCAAGTTGAATGTTGGGAAAAAGCATAACAGCCAAGTCACGCCCATATGCAGTAGTTGACCTTCCGGTATCGGTCTCATTTTGAACAGACTATACAATAATATAATTATATAATTATAAATAGAAACTTACAAATATTGTAAAGGTATTTATAATAAAAAATATTAGGTGTATTTGCTCGATACGGTACGTTGGTATTAAATGTATTTATAGTAATTTAATAAACTTTGTACACTCTATAAATACATATATAATATATAAGTTAAATGAACGATGAACTTAATTACGTCAGAGTGAACTTAGTACTTAATTACATTTTTATGAGGCGTTTTACATATGTGTGATATGTTTATAATGATTTACACAGGATCGAACATTTATGCATACACTCTAAATAAATATATATATATATATATATATGACTTATGAATAAATGAATTATTATAATATTATATATTTATGTACGCAACATTCCGTGTATAGATAAAATACACACACGACACACACACACTCACATAGTCAAACGAATGTTGAATACATAATTATAAACCAATAATAGAATAGATCAGGAAATCGTTTTCGAACATAACACTATAGGATAAATATCTGCACAATCATCATGTGGGTTAAAGATCTTGACCATATTTTGAAAGACCGGAAATATCGTATTCAATTGCAGTATGTGGTTTGACTCTGATGTGTACAAACGTACACAAACATAATTTTATAAGAGTATAGGTATATTATATAGGAAATATATATGCATACACAGCAGCAAGCTGTACAATATTTCAAATCGTCATCGTAAGATGAATGTAAATGATTATAATTTTATGTATACATGACTACATGACTGTATAATATATACAATATACATGTTACATACTATATAATTTATATTATATATATACATGCATATATATGCATAGGTGTATTTACGGTTGTTGTGACATAAATTAATACTGAACAGATTTAAATTAAAATAAAGAAAAAATAAAGATAATATTTTATAAATTTAGATTCAATAATGTATTATATAATGTATAATATGTATAATATAATATAATGTATAATAAATCGAATATTATATATCTACATATCATAAAATAGAAATATTAGTGAGAATTTTTGGAAAAATTAATAATTTATACTTTAGAAATTGATTATTTATTTAGGCACAAAACCGTAAAGTAGGATTTTAACTTATATATTATTTAATCCCCAAAGACCAAGGTATTGTTATATGAAAAAAACTTTAAGTTAAAATTGGGCCTTATTGCTTTATTTGACCTAAAACAGCCGATCAAAATAATTACTATTAATTATAATTTATAAATAGGTATATTATTATTATTATATGATGTATACGTACATACAATTGTCTTTTATACTTTATAATTTAAACAGTAATTATTAAACTACATATTATGAATATTTTAAAGGTAAATAAACATTAACATAAACTTAAAATTCTAAAATGCAATGAATCATAATATGGAGTTATAGTTAAACCTATTTATATAACCACACACACACACACACACACACACACACACACACACACACACACACACACACACACACACATAAAATATATAGGCTGTAGACCATTTTATGTCTTTATGGTTATATATATATAGATATATAATGTGATCACGCTAATAGGTATCACTAAATAACTCTGCTGAATGTCTTTAGATTTAAAACGGGTTTTTGGGAGGTAGTACAGAGTATTAAAGTACACATTTTTAAAATGAATTTTTAATTTTTAATGCTTTCTGTGTGCACATATGCAATATGTATTTTTTTAAATAGAAATACCTATTTTTAACTTCAAATTAATCTATTTTATTAAAGCAAGTTTTATAAAAAAAAATTTTATGTACCTCGAAAATTGTCTGAATTACAGCGAGTTGAAGTTTCAATTTAATTGTTAAATTTTCTATGGTTATTCTATTATAAAATGAAATATATCTGCTTAGTATATCCTCGGAATGAAATAAGGTTTTTGGTTGAGGTAGGTATTATAGAAATATAAATTGTTAAAGTGGCTGTAGTGATTCACTCTAAGTATCACATGTTATCATTTGTATTTGATTTTTAAGTTTTGAAGATTAGAATCATGTTTTAATATCACGAGGAAACGAATTTTGCATTAACTCAAACTTAGTCAATTTTATAAATAGAAAAAAACTTGTTAAAAAAAATACTCTATCCTAAAAAAAAAAGAATAGGATTGCCATTTAAAATAATAAAAGTTTTATTTTGCATGCATAGACCAAAACTATTAAACATAATTAAATAGTATAAAAATAAGTATTTCTGTATTTTCTACATCCTCTCGAAGACCTAATTTCAATCTGAGGTTATACTAAATAGAGATATTTCGTTTTATATTAGAATGACCATTGTAAATGTAAAAATTAAAAATTAAACTTTAAGTTCAGCCAATTTTCGAAACACAAAAAAGTTTTTACTTAAAAATTACACGTACAAAAAGGGTTAAAAATTTGAAATTCATTAAAAAATGTGTATTTCAATACTCTCTATCACCTCCCAAAAACCTGATTTCAGTCTAAAGACATCCAGCGGAGATATTTAGTGATACATATTAGTGTGATCACACTGTATACATGAATTAGTCATCAATAGGAATAATATTTAGGCCGGGTGGCATAAACGTCCTGTAATGACTTACATAACCGTTAGTGTGTTAACGGCTCTGTAAATAAAATTGAGTGTTATTTGAATGTCCGGTAGCGTTATTGGCTCTGTAATTTATCTGCTACAGTGCTACTAGATCTGTAAACTACAAATTATATTTCGGTTCTGTAACCATTGTTCTATATGCTATAACAGATAGGTAAAAGAAATGATAAGAAAATAAGATTTATTATCAAATATAATTATCGAGTACGTGTATCTTACTAGTACTAATGTATTATACTAATATGTAATATTATGTATAGCTTCATATTTCTTATTTAAATTTTTACAAATTTACAATTGCATTTCGAATAATATTAAACTGCATAATATTTCAATCATTTCGATGATGCGATGTATAATTTCAATAGTTTTACTGATTTGTCTAGTGATGAAAATCTTATTGTTGATGTGCTACATGTATTACCGAGACCATACCATGTTTTCAAATCCATTCACTGAATAGTAAATATTGAGACACAAAATTTAATCAGGAAATTTAATTTTAATCAGTTATGAATGTGGCTACATTTATCCCATAACCATAATTAACATTAATTTACAAATGGTTTTATGCAACACACATACATTTTACAGAGCTATTAAGACTTTACAGAATGAATATGTTACAAGGCCGATAACAAATTTACCGAATAGTCTTTATGTAACCCATCCTAAGTTTGTTAATGCTATAGTTAAATGTAAGTAAATATTTTTCTGACGCAAGTAGGACAGGTAGGTACATATTGTATTGAAAAGATGTACTTCCAATTTATATGTACTATATATTGGGAGAGACGTTATCCGTTATTAGATGTATTACTGTGTTATGTATTATTTTATACGTAATACGTATACGTTACATGTATGGCCCATTGAATACATGAATAATATATTATAATAATATACACAATATGAACTCGCAGTATATAGAAATTAATATAATATTATATATTAATCAACTGTATATTATAATGATGTCTCTATATTTCTGTAATATTTTAAATATTGATTGAAACACGTATGCGACTTGGGTTTTGTTAAGCTGCTAGCTGCTATATATATATATATATATATATACACGTGTGTGTGTGTAAGCGGTTGTCAATATTTGTCTGGCGATGGAACCAAGAAATAGAAAAAGAAAAAAAGGGAGAACTTGTCGGACAAATATCGTCTCGTTAGGGGGAGAGCAACGTGTCTAAAACCACCGGAGACCATTAATCATTGTATACGCATGCGTATATGTGTAATAATACACACTCATATATGTATTATGTTTTATGTATAATAATACACTCGAGCCCGATGGAAACAATAATTTTTCGACGCGTATAAACCATCTAGTTGGTTGTGGGGAGAAAGAGGTGTTGAAACCGTTGTGCTCCCTCTACTCCCGCTGCTGCAGTATATAGTAGGTGTAGTTCCGACAGAGGTGGTCGACTTGACAGAACACGGCAGCAGTAATTTTAAATCAAGACGCACGTACACATTGTTTTCTTTTTTTTATTCTAATTTTTTATAATTATTAATATACGGTTAACTAGCCCCTTTACGTCGAGGAAATTTTCAAATCTCCAAAATAAAACGACGCTGAATTTAGTTGTCGTCGCCCGTATAAATATAGGTTAATATATATATTATGTACATATAATATTACCAAGTCACTGCAATACGTATTTTTCTCTCGCAACTACAGAGGACTTGTGTAACCGCTTGTAAATCCATTTGTCGTTGCCGCGCGCTTGCAGGACCGCCACCCCTGCCGCAAGTGGTTCACACGCGTTCTGAGTTGCACAGATGCTCAGACGTCGTCGAATATACACATAAATACATACGTATATAGTTTGGGTATATATAAATATACTTTATACATATATATTATATATACTTACTTTTGTTTCTGAAAATGCCATTTTCCCAAACCGAAACTTTCACGATGCAACACAAACAAATAGACGAGAGGTTATTAATTGCTTAGGAGCTTTTGTTGTCTTTGAAAACATTTCCTGCGAAACTATTCACGTGCACGGGTGGGTAGTGGCATCCTTCTCACGTCCCATCCTTAGGTTTTCGCTCCCTTTTTCCTCAGTTTCGACCGACGTATATGAATACTCCAAAATGCATTCACTCACGCACACACACACACACACACACACACAAATACCTACCCATGAGTATATATATATATATATATATACTCACAATTACAGTGTGGCGACGATTCTTTTCCAGTAGTTCTAGATCCCTTTTTGCAATTCGGCACCCTAGAGCCAATCCCATTTGAAGGGTATGACGTCGGAAATGGAAGACAATCCAAACGGAATAATACGATTGCTGCTCACTACTAAAATTACCACCATGATCGCCTCGATAGTCAAATCCCTACCCTGACACGTCTCGTGGAGGTGGTCTATCAATAAATAAATGCCGTAGACACATCTAGTTATGCGTGCATAGTTGCATACATCCCATAATTGAATGATTATATAAAACACATTTATATAGAATGATAAGATGCAATGCAAAAGCTATTAACAGGAGTAAGCTTTATCTTATAAATTAATTTATAATTTATTACTTATATAAACTTATAAAGTTATAACATATAAATTGTTACTGACTCTTTAGTAATAATAAATGATACGCTACTGTTATATATTGTGTACCTACATATATAATATATATTTAATATACATAATATATAGTATATTTAAGTTTAAGTAGGTGTGTTTTGTTACCGAAGAACAGCCATTTTATTCAACATTCTATATAGTATGCATAATCTACATAGATTATCTATAATTAACGATTTGCAGTAAAGCACATAATTATATTATTATCACAATTCAAAATAATTAAATATTAATATATTTTATAATACTTTACGCAGCGTCATATAAAGTTTAAAAGCCCTACATTTGTTGTTAACGATAACGCACGTTTTTGCAATCCTTCACCATAAATAATAATATAATATTCTATTATGTTCTTGGTATTGTAGTACAAATATTCAAGATTCTTTGTTTAAATCATTCATTAGAATTATAGTTCTCTTATGTCGGATTCAACTATTCATCTACACGTTTCCTTGAAACAGCTAAAATGACAATTTTAAATTTTTACATGCTATAGACATTATAACTATGTACTAATGACAATAGTCGGCAAATCAAATTTATATTTTATAGATTAAAAAATATTATGATAAATTATAATTGGTTACTATATTAAACTACATTATAATAAATAATCGCATAACCTCTATTGAAAAAAATAATAATATTAAAAAAATTAAGTTTTTAATAAAACCGCAATAATTTATGCCTTTGATGTAACGTAATAATATTTATTATTTGTAGTATTAAATATTATTATAATCATAGTTATTATTTATTGCTGCAAAATAACGATTATATAACATTTTTTAACCGAACATCAAACATCATGTTGACAGAGTCGTGTAATCATACTGTCAAAGAAAAACGTAGAAGGTACACTTTCGTGTTTCGTCTTCTCATATATTGGCTATAAAATTTCTGATAGTACTAAGTAATAAAGACCTTGAAATTGCAAATTAATAATACATTATTTTTTATTCTTTTGCCATCATACTAAATGTATACCTAAATGTGTATTTGGTTGGTTATTATTTAATTTTAAACAAATACCATAAAATCACCAGACATCTACAGTTACCCAATAATAGAGAATAAAATATTTTCAAAAGTATTGAATTGACTGTTTAAGTTGCAGAATAAAATGATAACAATAATTCTAAAAAATGATTTAATAATTTTAAACATTTTTTTAAAAAAAAAATTTATAATTAGAAGATTATTTACAAAAAACCGTGTGTGTGTGTGTGTGTCATATACCTTTGCCCATCACGTAAGATATATAGCTGATATAATAATTATAACGCTGCCAGGCACGTATTCAGGGTCGGTGGCTATGGACTCCCGGGCATCCCATATTATCCCAAGCCCCCAAAATAATAATATTTTTTTTTGTTTCTTGATTTACGTAAATTTTCCAAAATATTTAAGAAAAATGCAATATAAAATAATCAATTGAATGAAATTTTTGCTGTTAAATTTGTGTATACCGAATCACTGAAAATTATTTGCGTTAGGTATACCAGTGACTAAAAAGTATTATTGTACTATAAAAAGAACATTTATTTTTTACAGCATACAAAACATGTCCAAGATCAATAATAGAAGAATATAGAACAATTGATAGATTTATGTTCCTTAATATTCATATAAATATTAAAATACACCAGAAAATTACAATTAAAATAATATAATATTTAAGAAATTAACGTAAATTGTATGTTTATAATTAATATAATTTACATCAATAAATTAGTTCTAAAATAAATAGTTTTGGCAAGTTTTATTTTTATTTTATTTTTTTAGCACCCCTTGTTAACATTTTTTAGATCCATGCCTGAATAACGTGCCGTTGATCAGTGTGTATATAATTATCAAATGGACTAGTGCGGCGTATCCGATTTTCTCAATATTAAGGATCTACCATACAGTGTATAATATGCATTATAGTATACCAGCCGTCAAGTCACGCGTGCTCAAATTAAATCATAACAATATTTCAAAAAAATTATTATTATTATTACAACATGACTTCGGCACGTTTGACGAGTTGTGTACAACAAGCATTAAATATTACAAGTAGCAACAACAAGTGTATAGGATAATAATTAATATTATCATCAAATGAATAGTCACAACGAATCGTTTACTTGATATGCCTGTAATTAATTAGCAGTAAAAAGTTTCATAACAGTACATGCAAATATTATACATTTATATATAAATACATATTAGATATAGGTACTATGGATTGTTACATAGGTAATTAGGTTACGATAGTCTTGTGTGGTACGATATGTCGATATTCGGGATATAATGAATGATAATCCATATACTGCGTTTTCCCATTGAACAATTCGTAAACAAATTAGATAGGTACCGATTAAAATATAGTTGAATATAATTTTATTTTATATTATTATATATTATAATATGGCACCAGGAAGGATATGAACTGGAACTAAAATATTAAAAGTAGCAAGTGGTATGATATAAATGTTCTAAGAACTACTATAATATGGTTTCTAACGCCACATATGGCATATTATATTAACCAAATTAAATGATTTTTAATCTTTTAAGTTTTAAACTTGTATTAAATAATTCAATCATATTTTATCATTGAAAGTTATGATAATTAAATATAATGATATAATCACTTACGATTAAGCAATAACGAAATCTCGATGTATATTTTTCTCATGTATTTTATAATAGGCATTTTACAATAATACCTGGTGGTAATATGCTTTTAGTTTAGTGAAAAGTTTACACCTCCGTTTATAATACCTGCAGTTTCTCTTATTCTTTAGTCCATTTTCTAAGCTTTGTCTGAGATTAGGATTGTTTCAATTTAACTTAGATACAACTATAGGCGTTAAATATAGGATTCCTAAAGTCTACGAACTCACAAAGCTTAAATCAATTAAAAATCATTTTTTGGTTTTATTTTAATATTTACCTATTTATTTATCGCTTTTTGATCCTAAGTGAGACAAAAAATATATATATTTGATTTTATCATGATTCTGTTATTATGAACATATTTGTAATATTTCATTCATAATAAAAACATTTTAATATTAGGGATGTAAATAAAATCGGTCAATGAAATTCTTAAACATAAAACATTAATTAATATAAGATATGTCGCGTATTTTGATAAAAAATTTGTTTATAGTAGGTATAACGTATAACTGAAAACTGTACAACTCTATAGTGTACATATTATTACCATTAGCATAATACCTTAAGATTTTAAGAAGGTTTTCTATATGACACGTCATCGATGAAAAATTGAACAAACTGTACAATAAAATAATAATATATAACAATAAATAATAATAAAACAAAATGAAATACATTTTATGACGTTTACTAAACCCCACTAATAAAAAAATATTTCAGAAACTAAAGTTTTAATGTTTGTTTTGTGCAATAACATTCATATGTACATAATTTTTGTAGACGCAGTGTATTCTCTAAAGCTAAACGATCCAAATAATTTTTTCGTTATGTATTTTATGCTGTGAGGCTGTGACCTGTAGTGTAGTCTCATCTCTCATATATGCAAGTAAAAATATATTTACAAAAGGTTTTATCAGAACTACTACAGTCATAATTATTTTCAGAATATAAAAAAAAAATATGCATTTCTTATTGTATATAATATTATTTTACTTGTGTGTGTGTCTATGCGTACGCGCGTGTTTACGAATGTGTGTATATGTATATTTGCATTTCTTTCTCTTTCCCTCTCATGTGCATATGGTGTTATTTATATCATGTGACATGCATTTGTGACCAGGCTAAACTCTGACAATTTATTTGTCTGTGCCGAAAGAAAAACAAATCATAAAATCGTTACATTAATTATATAAATACAATATATACATTATACACGTACGTATGAGCAACGGATTCGACGGAAAAGTACGTGTGTAGGTTATTTAGCAAGCGTGACAGTGAAAGACTGAGGTTCAAGCATGGCGCCAAAGAACGATAACTAAGGGTAGTGGACTCCATAAGAAATATCAGTAATACTTTTTAGTATTAATGATTAGTAGTAATCAACTATTGAAAGAAAAAAACAGAAAACCTGTCAGGTGTCTTGTGGTTTTGCATTAATTGTTTTATAAATTACGTTGTTATTATAAAGTCTCTATATTGTTTAGCTTTTATAATAGTGAACTATGAAATTATTAAATGATATTTATTTTATGCTGCACTGAGGCTACATGTGCTAGTTCAACGGAACCAGCGTAAAATAATATCCGGAGATTATGTGATCACGGGAACATACCAGTTCGATGTATATATTATTATATCCTATAGGTACTTATAAATTATATAATACCTACCAGCTGATCTAGCAATACTTACGCTATATTTGTATTTCATTATAATTGACTTGTCTGTGTAAGTTTATTTACCTCTGTATGTATAAAAATAGTTGATCCCAGAATATACAATACATCGTAGAAAAATGAAAGATGACTCGTACTGATAAGATTTCATCACAATTTTATTGGTGTAAGCTGATGATAAACTATATAATTTATACACTTATATTTTAGAATAAACCCTAAGATAATAATTTTTTCTATTCCATTTGCCATGTAATTGAACCTAAAATAATTTAGCGTAACACAAGTTATTACTGTCACGCTTACTATTTTCATTTTTTACTAACGCTGATTACAGCACTGTCTGTTTTTGGCTAAAAAACAACCTGACGAAATTAGACATAGGCCAACAAAAAGACTATAATATTATTATAAATAATGGCTGTTATATTTTTTCATTCATGTTAGCAGGGTACCTAAAACCCAATGTTTGGAGGTGATATGATGTGACTATTAAAGGATTTGAATGGCTTTAAACAGGTTTTACCTTCTCCTAACAATCCCCACCATTTTACGAAAATCGGGTAAAATAGATACTTGTGAGTCAATTAATATCAAATATCTATATATATTATATTCATAGACTTATAATGTATATTCTGGAACATTCACCCCGAGGACTGAGAGGCGTGGCCATGCCAATGGGATTAAGAGAGATGGATTGAGATTATCATGAGTGTGACAGAGAGAACGAAACCCTGAGGACAATGAGTTAGTAAGATGAAGTCAAACGATTACTCGCTGATCTTCGGAACAAGCTCCCAGCACTTCTTAGTATTCTGAATGTTTCGTCTATATTATGTATGTCTATGATTATATTATTATATTGACTAGTTGAATAAGCCAGCATCGCCTGTATACACTTTTTTATTGTTATAAATTTGATTTTATTAGCTTATACATTTTAGAATTTCAGATAAAGATCTCCTTTAGTTAAGATCATGGTTATCTACTCAAGTTAGAGTTTGAGTCATTATCACATTTTCAAGTGACAAGTAGTAATATGATCGAAATATTAAACTAATAAAAGTTAACCATCCCAATACGCACTTTTCTCTGACGACTAACACACTATGTGTAGAAACAGAGTTAATGACTTTTATTATACTATATTTTTTGTCTGACATAATATTAAAACACACGCGCCACTAGGGAGGAAGGCAAGAGGGTTTTTAGTCGCCTTAGTGTTTTTATCAAATTTTTAAAAAACCTTTCTTAGATATTAGTAGTTTTATTATTTTGGTTGTCATAGCGAATCACAACATTTACTGGGTACTTTATATCCATAATCACACGATCGATATAAAATATTACCTCGGTAACCAATTAGTGCAAAAATTATGTATTTTAGCTCAAACTACTATTAAGTCTTAAAAATCCATTCTTTGTGGATGTCTATCTGCTTGAAAAATGTCAACCCAATCCATCCAGGAGTTCCTGCTAGGCGATGATGAATCGCACAGTCAGTCAAGACAAGTTGTTATATACATATTTAGATTAATAGGAGAAATACAAATATTAATAATTAATGTAAAATAAATGACGTAATCATATCACTAAAGTGAAATAATTTCTTATAATAATTTATATTTATATACTATATATAATATATTAATATTTTATACATTATAAGTAGTGAAGCGACAATTCTGGCATTGCAGTGCGAAATGATCTGCTGACAGCCGGCCGCTGATCGTTTCTTTTTGATCCGAAGGCGGCAAACGTGGTCGGTGGTGAGTGAAGGCGGTGGTAGCGGCGTTTTAAATTTACACTGATGCGACACATCTGGCAATCCGTGGACCATCGGAAACTCGACGACGGATTTATTTCCATTCGGTTTTTGATAGTATAATATTATTCAACCGGACGTATGTAGGTATATAAAATTATACTACTCAAAATAGATGGGAAGAAATCCGTTAGGAAATTTCAAACTCTATAGGTATATTAGTATATAATGTGCATTGTATAATAGTAATATTAAATACCAAATACTAGGTATACATACAAAATACAATATTCGTGTTTTATTGTTGTAGAACGTATAAGTACAAATGTGTATCTATAAACTTATTACCTAAATAACGGGGTTCAAATTTTTGCAATAAAATCTTTTGACACATTCGTAAACCTAACTTTTATTCATGGCTTATGTTCCTGTCTCATTATACAATGCATGTTAAAAACATTAATTTTAGTTGAGAATAAAAAAATCAAGCATTATAGTAAAAAGATTAAAAAATTAATTTTCTATAGGTATTTTCTTTAGATATTAGAACCCAAAAGAAATTACGAATATTATGAATAATTGAAAATATATTATTTTTTTTGTTAGTTTTAATAAAAGTCAAGCCATACCAGAAGATTATATTGTAAGGTCTAGAGCAGCGGTTCTCAAACTGTGGTACGCGAAAGACTACATGGTGATATGGGGAAAGCTGCATGGTGGTAGAACGGAAAATTAAGAATAAATATTAGGTGATGATTTTACAATGTCGTGTTTGTTTTTTTAATTGTCAGATAATAAAGGTTAGATTTCAGGGGAAATACGTCAATAAATAAGATATCGTATATAAACAGATTTTCAATGAATAACAAAATTAAGGCATATTTTAACATAATTGAAATTATACGTAATAATATTT